>JAOTRC010000039.1:18756845-18775471 GCA_027497675.1 Cyprinella lutrensis
GTCATTTCTGTGATACAGCAAATGTCTTGAAGGCAGTTCACCTTTTCCCTGAATTAGTTATTCCTGAACTTTAAAAAACATAATTCCTTTCTCTTTGTGTTTCACAAATTGTTCAATGGCACAGTTATGCAATTACCCCAAGAGTACCCTAAAAACAATGCCATCTTTCTCATTGCACAGTATAGCTGGACTAAACTTTTTCCTTAAAGTATCCTACATTGTTTCTCCTAGTCTTAATCCAGAGGTAATACAGATTCCTCCTCTTCAGTGTTGTCCTGCTTCTCCATCATAAGGGTCACCATCATAGGCATGGTCTCCTCTACAGGTGTGTGTTCAGTAACGTCAGACTCCTCTGGAATATTTTGGCTTGTTTCTTGTTGTGACAATCCGATGAATGCAGGCTCTCTGAGCAGCTCTGTAACCCCAGTAGGCTCACTTGCATTTGCTTGTGACTTTCTATAATCCCAAATTAACAGACAAATGCAAATGAGAACAAACCCAGTCAGTACAGACAGAGCTACGTAGTGATGTCTCTGGGTCACCCCTGTGGACGACAGAAAAGAGAATGCAAAAAGCTTAGCAAATTTTTCATTGAAAATCTTTTTTTTTTTTTTTATGAAACTTGATTTAAAACTTACCCTCCACAGTGACAGTGTTGATACTAATGACTTCACCCATTTTGTCTTTCACAGTAAACGTCCCTCTATCAGAAGTTGTCAACATGCCCAGCACAAGGGAGTTATTCACGACTGATACTCTGTTAGTGTATTCAGGTGAACACTCAGCATGGTCTCCACTCACATTGCAAACCCGGGTCTCAGTGGAACCAGTGAAAGTTACCGTCACAGGGTCTGAGCCGAACAGGTCAAGGGTGAGATTGTCGCCAAACTTCTTTGCACAGACCTTTTGATGAGCTGAAGAAAAAAAAAAATCCTGTTTTAGTAAAATAAGCTTTTCTTTTTCTGTAGAAAAAGAAACAATGAAAAAAAAAATTAACATTCAACAACCTATAACATTAAGAGTGACAGCACCAGGATCCCCACGTTCCTCTTCTGAATTGTGATAGCATCGATATAATCCCTTATCTGCCATGGTGACCCAGGATATGGTAAGCGATAGATCTCCGTCCTTATAACGATGTAGTGAAACTGATGCCCTGCCTGTAAAACTTGAACCATGCTTTGTAATTCCTTTTTGAACTTGTAACACAGTTTGGTCATCTTTTTTCCATAAGACGTTCACAGCATCATCAGCGATCCGTTTCTTTGTACGAGCGTAGCAGGGTAGTGTGACATTGCTTCTGATTGTGGCATTCACAGTAATGGGGTCTAAACAATAAAAAGACACAAAACAATGCATAATATCACATTGAGCAGTGGCAAGCAAACTAGGATGGTAAACTTTGATATTATTATACCATGCTTAACTAATGAAGACAGAACTTACCAAACACTTCCAGGTGAAATTTACAAAGAAAATTTGAATCACAAAAGACCATGTACCAGCCTTCATCATTGTACACAACACGATCCAGTTTTAGAGAGGGGTTTCCGGAGTTTTCAGAGATGCTTACTCTGTTCTTAAAGCCATCTCCTTCTGTGCAAGTCCCTTGCTCACATTTCAAGATAACCAAATTTTCATTTTTAGTTTTAAATACCCATAAAAGTTTGCCATTGCATGTCTCGTTGCAAGGGATAATTGCAGTATCCCCAAGTTTCACTGCATCACGGACTTCTTCACACAGAATTCCAACTAAAGTTAGCAGGGAGGAAAGATAAAAAATTAGATTGATAAGTTTCATTATCACAAACAAAAAAGCTAGTTTAAATAGAAACTAATTAAAGGCTTTTGAAATGACAAAGTGATTAGCGATAGCAGCCATTGATGATGCAATGCAACAAAGTTCAACAGAGCTCAATAAGCAACTATATGTATGGAAAGATCACATTGCTTAATTAAAAAGTTATCAACAAGAGAAATCACAATATATTATTTCCCAAAAGAATAGAAATTGGCATCTTACCAAAGAGCAAGAGAAGACAATAACCGTGGATCCCTGATGGGTTCATGGCCAGAGTCAGAGTCAGAGTATCTTTATTTGTCTCCCACCGGAGAAATTAGTCTTTGGATCAAGAGAGATTGCTGCATAAGGATTATGACAAGACAAAAACACAGAAACAGTTAAAAACAAATAAATATATAAAAAACTTTGTGGCTTCTCAGAAACCTGTGCAAAAACGCGTCACAGTAGGGAAGAAAAGTTTTATGTTGACTTTAACATTAGTATAACATTACTCCTCACAGAGGTTTTTGTACAGTGTGTCTGCTCTTCCTGTCACTGTGGGCTCCAGGGCACAGTAGTACAACGCTGAATCTGTGACTGCAGCAGAAGAGATGTTCAGATATACCTGCTTTTCCACCTTATTCACACTGGCACCCAGTCTTGGGAAAGGGGGTTCTGCATGTGTTACACTTCCAGATTCGTAAACAAGAATCAGAAATTGAGGTCTGGATCCAGGATATTGACGATACCAATGTAAAGAGCGTGCTTGGCTATCATATTTGCATGAGAGAATGACTGACTCTCTCTCAGTGGCATGTTTTGTGGCCTCCAATGGTGTTATTGATTGGCCAAAGGATTCTGCAAATAGAGCATGAAAAACAGTAAAAAAAAAGCAAAATATTCAGCCATTATCTATAATCTCAACAGTAATGATTTATTGTATTTTTTGCTATGCATTTACATAAATAAATAATAATGTAATATACTAGAATTCAAATAAGATCAAATATTATATTAAAATATTGTTAGATAATGAAAATGCTTAATCCTACTCACCCTGAATTGTTAATAGCACAAGTAGGTAAAAAAGCGATCTCATGTTTGCAGTGCAGAAGAACACACTGAAATCATAAGAGGTAAATGCCAACTCAATCTCTTCAAGCTCCACCCATATATCTCAGTGTGATTATGATTACACAAAACATGTCATACATGAAAGAATTTGAAATACATCTTGGCTATATATATGATTACCTTATATAGATAGATAGTGACAGAAATATTCTGTGTTGAACACAAGGTCAGTTGTGGAGGAGACAATAATAAGACAATTCTTCAAAACTCGGAATCTCAAAATTAATCATTAGCTTGAAAGCAGTCAATTTGGTCAGTCAAAGTTTAGCTTTCTATATTAAACCCAGAGCCGTTGAAAAACAGAGTTCCTACACTCCCGTAGACCGCCATAGGAACTTTGGAATGCGGAATATTGAATGCGGAACAATAGGCTATTCATTATTCTGAAGCTGAAATTACTGAGTTATTGTAGATGAAAATGCTTGCACGCTTTCAATGACTAGATATATTGAAAATAATCTCGACCACTTTTTACTGGTAACATCAGACATTTGGCATTATCAGGCAGGACCCACACATTCTCCCATTGTATACATTACAATCAACATTATATTTAGTAGTTAAATGTAGTTCTTGCACCACACAGTCATTTTTATTTTGTAAAAATGTATATCCACGATACATATTGTCACTATCCACGATACGTATTGTTGCATTTTGTATTGTGATATATTGTGGTACGATATATTGTTACACCCCTACTCTTAACCATAATTACGAGATGGTAACCAATGAGAGCTCATACTCGAATTTATGTCTCTATGTCAACACTGTCAATGCTGAAATTAATCTGCAGCAGTCAGATGGTACAAGTAAGAGCTCTGTAAGTTGTTTACGTTCATTGTTATTGTAATATTACGTTCTTTGAGACATGAGGTAATTCAACGCCGTCTCTTGGAGACGTGGCTTCGGAAATGCTCTGAAGTTTTGGGTTGCATCTCATGCTTTTAAAGCTAGTATGCTATTGCTAGCTGCTCCAAAAATCGCAGAACCTATACCTTTAAAGTTGCCAAATCAAAATGCTTGAATGCAAACATGCATAATCATCCAATAATTCCTGGCCATTGAGCAGAGACAACGAACACAGATTCCAGCCTCGTGTCTCATTTTTGTACAGTGCATGCATGTTTCCTGTCACTGTGGGCTGCAGGGCGCAGTAATACACAGCAGAATCAGTCAATGCAGTGCCAGTGATCTCCAGATCCACACGATTCTTCTCCTCATTTAATCTTGCAGATATTCCTGGAATTGGAGGGTCAGCTGGTTGCTTAAATTTAGCTTCATTAACCAGAAACAGGAAGTCTGGCCTGGATCTCGGGTATTGACGATCTGTAGCATCTGTAGCTGCTGATCCAGTGTAAGTGCAGGACAGGGTGATTGTTTTACCTTCTGAGACAAATTCATTAGGAGATATTGGTGCTATTCCCTCACTAGAAGTGTGCCCTAAGAGAAAGAGAGGAAGAAAGATAGGAATGAGAAGAAGTAAATTATACTTTGAATTTCTTCCTCTTCTCAGTTATGCTTATTTGGTTAATTTCATTTATCTTACCTGTTAAGATTAAGATAAGCCATAGACAAAAAAGCGATATCATTTCTGACGAGGAACAAAGGGGCCACTGTGTTGAACTATCTCTGAAACCTCTGCATGCCTGAAGTAATTACCTTATCTTTCCCATAGACAGTAAAAGAAAGATCTTTCCTCCTCTTATGTGCCCTTTGAAGATCTTTCGTTGAAGTTTGGTTGAAGTGCGCCCACTTGTGGATAATTTCAGACATAACATCACAGTTTTCTATGGTTCAACTGTAGAAACTTCACATTAGCCTATTGAACTTTCTCATTTTGATGTTTTTAAAGAACCAGAAAATTAGCTGACTCCAGTTAGTACCACATATTACAGTGTATATTGTATTGCAGTGCATACTGCGTGGTGGTTATTGGTTTATTTAAGCAAGTTTATTTAATGTTCCTGCACTAAATCAATAATCTGTAGAGTCTGTTGTGGAGTAGTTTGATGTGTAATTAAACTCAAGATTATGCGGGGTGCGGACTGGATTGATTCCATTCCTAAGGCTTCCGAACAAATGCGGTTTTTAGGGTGTGGACTGATGGGGCAGTGAACCCGAGGTTGAGTCACCCTCCTGTCCAATTTTAGGGGAAAATCGTGTCCATTGGAGACGTCTAATAGATTTCTTAGGTGTGCCAAAAGAAATAACACCACAGACACAGTGTAATCACCATAAATCTAAAATCTAAAACTAAAATTTAATTACTTTTACAACTGTATCATATATCTCTTTTAATTTATTTTATAACTGCTTTAATTTTCCTACTTTTATTTTGGGATTATTTTAATTCCTTTTTGTAAAGCATTTGAAATGTACAATATAAATAAACTTGCCTTGCAGAAATTATAAAGCAGGACTATGGAGTTTAATTAGAAGAAGATAGAAATAGTTTGAAAGATTTAATTTCAACACCATTCATTTATTGCATATGGTTGTGTGGTTGGAGGTTTTTGTACAGTGTTATCATGATTTCTGTCACTGTGGGCTTCAGAGCGCAGTAATACACAGCAGAGTCTGTCACTTCAGCAGAGGAGATCTTCAGATCCACTTTCTTTTCTCCCATACTCATGTTTCCATCCATTCTAGGGATTGGGGGATCTGCATATACTACAGTCTTCTTGGATGACTCAACGACAAGGAGCAGAAATTCCAGTCCTGATCCAGGATGTTGTCGATACCAAATTACACTCTGTACACTGCCATCACATTTGCATGAAAGAATGACTGTTTCCCCCTCAGTAACTTGTGTTTTGCCCTGCAGTGGTTTTATTGACTGTGCAAAACATTCATCTGCAAAATATGTGTAGAACATATTCATCAAAAATGATGATAATTGTCAATAGTCATGGAAAATTGGTGAATCACAAAATCAGACATTTGACATTTACAGGTGCATTATGTAGTTCGAAATATATTTATATTTAAACCAGTCTCGTACATACCCTGTATTACTGTCAGCAGAAGCAGAAAGCACAGGAACATCATGAATGCAAAGTAAAACCCAAATGAGTATTGAGAAATGAAATTTCTCTTGAATGTCTCTGAAAGCTCCACCCACACATATCATTATCTGAGGGTTCAATATTTAAATGAAATTGGCAGGAGAAATGATTGGCAGAGGAAAAAAATGCATGGTTTTATGTGGGTGTGATCACACTATGTGAAACCAATGCTGAATATTTTGAAGGTTTTTTTCTCTTTTTTTATTCTCTTCTCTTCTTAATTATTTTTAAACAGGTTAATGAAGCTTTGTTAATCAACCAAAATTTGACAAACAAAAAAATGTTCACTATTAGATATACTAAATATTTTTAGATTTTATTTTTTTACAGAAGTGATTGTTTTTCCTTAAAAAAATTTAAGTAGGCTACATTTCTAATCACGTCATCTCAAGTCGTGAAATATAGTGGATGTATGGCGTTAACGTACATGTCTATTTTAGTTTCCGACACCTGCAGGTGTTACCAAAAACTCATGTCCTAATTTTTCTGTAACCCAAATTAGGTTTGGTGATTCCTCTGTACTTCAAAGACAGCGCGAATATAGACAGAGATGGATATCGGTTCAAACTAACTGTGCTAAAAATAAGTCATTCTTGAACAAGAAGCAGAAGAGTGACCTAAATTTATATGATCAGAAAATGCAGCTTTACCACATTTTACTTTGTAAATTAAAATCCATCAATAAAACCAAATAAAAGCACAGCAAAAATTTAACTGAATTGATTTAATGGTGGTTAGTGGATATATATAAACGAAATTATGTTATATAAAATAATGAGAGTTGCTTTCAGAGAAACATTATGTTGAACATTTAGAAGTTTTTGTACAGTGTAGTTGTGTTTCCTGTGACTGTGGGCCTCAGAGCACAGTAATACACAGCAGAGTCTGACACTTCAGCAGAGGAGATCTCCAGATCCACACGTTTTGTATTTTTATTAATTCTTGGCGTTAAACGCTCTGGTATGTTTTCACTTTTCAAGCCACTTTCATAGATGTAGAGGAGAAACTTTGGTGTAGATCCGGGATATTCAGTGTACCACTGGAGAATATCGGGTACTCCGCTGTAGTTGCATGTGAGTTTTACGCTTTCACCTTCTAAAACTTGTTTTTGTGAGTCATGAGACGTTATCATGTTTGTCAGGATGTTCCCTGTGAGAACCAATGAAATAAAACAAACAAGATCTAAAATTGCATAGTAAAATAAGAAGCATATTTATTTAAATATTTGTTAAAAGAAATTCTGACCAATACAGTTGTAATTGAAGTAATTCATTCTGAGAAATGAATCAATACTCACCTATATGAAGAACCAAAATTACAAAGACAGTAAGACACATGTTGGTTGATCCTCTTACAAAGAGTGACAATGATGTGATTCAATTCCAGAAAACAAGCCATGCAAAGTCAAGTCAAACTAATCAGAGAGCTCCACCTCTTGGCACAATGATGCATATCTGGGAGGGAAAACAACATTGATACTGAAATGACACTAATGTTGAGTTCACATTCATCTGTGACAGGAGAGATGCACAGGCTCTTTCTGTTTAAAACAAATAAATAAAGATCAATAGAGAGATTTTGGGACTAGAAAATAAACCACACTGTCAATAACTAAAAACTTGCAAAATATTGCAATATATTCAGTGTGTAAACAAACAGAATTGGGACAGGTCAATGTTAAAAAAGTAAAAAAAAAAAAATAAAAATTAATAAAAAAACAGCAACAACGCACATGCAAACAAATTGTCTTCACCCATTCAGATTATTGAGAAATCTGCCCCCAAAAAGTAACTCATTTTTAAATATAAATCCTTCATTGAGGGTCTATTATTTATATTGTTGGGCACTGTGAAATTATAATTTTGTTTACCTTTTGTCACTGTGAGTTCAGTGTTGTGATATGTATCGAATCGTGACATCAGGGTATCATTGTACCCCTAGTTTAAACTCAATCAATTTTGACCTATCTTAAAAAATACATAAACAAATGGTCTTTGGTAATGATTATACATCATTTTAATCAAATACACTGCTGGCAATTATCACTTCCGTCTGCCTAATTTTACCACTAAATATTAACATTAACAAACAAACAGATGAATAAATAAATTAGCAATACATTTGTTAATATTTTTTTAACGTTGATTAAATACGACTGTTCATTGTTACTGTTCATGTTAGCTCAGGTCCATTAAATATTAACAGATTCAACTTTTGATTTTAATAATGTATTGGTAAAATGGTAAATTATGCAAAAATGTAGTTGAAGTTAACATATGGAAACTTATTGTAAAATGTTCCCCCAATATTACTAGTGTGATTCAGAACAGATGTGGTAAAAATGTATAGTCAAGAGAATGCAGTGTTTGTATAGAATTAGTATTTCTCAGACCTTAAAAACACTTTGTCAAGCCAGATTCAGGTTTTTGTACGGTGCTGACGGGTTTCCTCTCACCGTGGGCTTCAACGCACAGTAATACACTGCAGAGTCGGATACTTTCACAGAGGAGATCTCCAGGTCCATAGAGGTTTTCTTTTCATTTAATTTCACTGACATGCCAGGCTGTATGATTTCAGACTCCCCACTGTTTTGCAGTATCAGAAGAAGGAAATGTGGACTTGAGCTTAGATATTGACGATACCAGTACAAAGAAAGGGCTGAAGAGTAGTTGCAAGACAATGTGACTTTATCCCCACATTTCCCATAAACCTCAGTATGGACAGGAGTGATGACATCTTTACAACCGACACCTGAAAAAGAGAGTATTTTGTAAATGTAGTTTCATTATGGTCTTGTACCGTATTTTCCGTGATCTCCATGAATCTGACCTCTGGAGGATTTACTGTACATGCAGGGGTTATGAAGATCTCATAATGAAAAATCGGACAAATTTGTAGTTACAATATGGAAGTAATTAAATATAATCAAATATTTGAGCTACTCACCTCCGAATGTAGATAGAAAGCTAAGTAAACAGAGCAACATTGTTCAGGCCGATGCTTTGACTGACAGCTCAGTTTGTAGCTAATCTATTTCAAAACCACATCCTCAGGATGGCCTAGATGGTGTCAAAACACTAAAGCCCCTCCTACTGACCCCAAACACACATGTTTTAGGTTTAGAGTTGGGGGTCCACTTTTTAGAGACAACCCATAAATTATTAGGAAAACAAACTTGAGAAATTGAAGGTGAATATTCTGATTTTATTTTATTATTTTATATTATTATTTTATACCAAACTAACTGCAAACTAACTCAACTCAAAGCCCAAACTTATATGGAAAGTTGGGTATCTAAAATTTTGAAACAATGTTGACTAACTGCAGGAGACAGATACTAAAACGAATGTTTGAGTGACTTATGTTTACCTGTAACTTATTTTGGGTTCAAACTCTAATTCTAGCAAGGATTGCATTTTCAATAGTGATGATATTTTCAGATAGGCCTACCCAAAAAATGAAAATTGTCATTAACTAGGCCTACTAACCCGAGTCATTCCGCATCTGTAAGTTCATTTTCGGAAGACAAATGAAGATATTTTTAATGAAATCCAAAAGGTTTCACTCCATAATCCAAGGTAACTAGGCTACTTTCAAGGTCCAGAAAGGTAAAGAAAGAAAAGACATAATTTAAGTATGTGACTCCAGTGGTCCAACTTTAATTTTATTTAGCGAAGTGAGTGTTTTGTTTGTGCAAAAAAAAATAAAAATAAATAAAAATAAAAATAATTTACCACTTTTCTACATTATCCAAAGCATGTTCACTCTACAACGTCAGGTCATGTGATCAATCAACGCATGCGTCGATGCTCTCGTGAATGCGCGTTGCACTTGAAGATCAATATGTTTGTAAATAAAGTGGAAAATTACGTTTTTTGGTGCAAACAAAGCACTCGCGTCCCTTCATACAATTGAGGTATAACCACTGGAGTCACACATGGATTACTTTAACAATGTCTGCCTTTCTGGACCTAGAAAGTTGCGTTGGATCTCTATGGAGGGAATGGTCTCGGATGGTCTCGTTTGTGTTCCAAAGATGAACGATGGTCTTACGGATGTGGAACAACACTGGTGAGTAAATAAACAGATTTATTTATTTTTGGTAGAACTAATTTAAGATTTAGGTCAATATACAGGCTAGTAACAGCACTGCTTTCAGCACATTGTTGTGTTATGCTGCTTCATTAAACCTTTTATTTTGTGGGTTTTGGCTACTGTATCAGTCGCAGGTGTTTGTTACCACATACAGTAATGGTCTTGGTTTGGTTAATACTTTGATGTTTTTGAGTTCAAAGTATGTGTGTTTTTGTACAGGTTCTCTTAAACTTTGTATCACTGGGTCTCTCCAAAGAGCACAGTAATAGAGAGCAGAATCTTTCAGAGCAACTTCTTCGACAATCAGTTGAGTAGATGTTCTGTCTGTATGTGATTCAAAATGAGGATCTGGTATATTACTTTCACCGTCTCTTGATCGCGCACCTTTCCACAGTAAATACTGTGGCTCACTGTTAGGAAACTGTCTATACCAATATAGATCGACATGTTCACTGCTTGTTTCATATGAGCAACTTAATGTCACCGTTTCCATTTCATTTTTAATTTTAACAGCTTCATCTGGTCCAATGCGATCACCAAGAGCAACTGGAAAGGAAATAGAAAATGTTGAAAGTTTTGTGATAAATTCAGATTTATTAAGCTTTGAAATTATTCATTTTAAAAATTCAAATATATTTTCAGGCTATATGAAATACCTGATGTAGCAATGAGAATTAGTACTAGCAATCTCCTCATCCTGAAGTTACTGATCAGTTGTGTGCTTCTGTTTACAATCCCTTGAGGTGTTAGTCTTATGTGGTTGATATAGTAGGCTACAATATTTCAACTTTCTGTACATGCTTATGTTGTTGAGTCTTGAAAAGTGCTGCCCTCTTGTGGTATGTGTGCAGACTTTCTCTATTTTAGCTTTGAGCAGGTTTTTGTATGGTGTTCATGGTGTTTCCTCCAACTGTGGGCTGCAGTGCACAGTAATACATTGCAGAATCCGCCACATCTGCTGGGAAGATTTCTAGATTCACCATCTTGTTTGCTTTATCAACTGAAGCTGTTAGCCGAGGATGAGGAGGTGTAGCGTTCTGTGTTTGTCCTGACTCCATGATTAGAATCAGGAATTCTGGTGAGGTATTGTTGAGGTGTTGTCGATACCACTGTAGATTATTCATCGACACGGTGTACTGGTATTCACAAGAAATGGTCACTTTTTCCTTGTCCTTTGCATGGACAGCAGGAGATGTTGGACTAATTTTGTCTTGTATACTGGCACCTGTGAAGAATGTTGAATGTATCATTTTAAAGCAAATAAACTCACATTTATTTGTAAACTCTTTTGATAGTTTCAAAGCTTTGCAAAAAACAAACAGCATTGCAAAAAATAAATAAACAAACTGAGCTATAAAGCAGCTCTACAGAATGCAACAGTATCACTATTCAGCTCAATTTAATACATTATTGATTTAATTCAGTTCATTCATGTCAATGCTGCAAAGCCACTAAAGTATGCATTAAATATCATGCTTATTACATAAGCACTGCTAATGTAGAAAGAATGTGTGAATGCATGTAGAACAGAAATCTTACCAATAAATGCCATTAAAACTATCAACAAACAGAAAGACATTGTTTTAAACGATGATTTCCTCACTGAGCTTTGCAGAACTGCCTTAACAGAAACCTTCAGACAACTGAGTCAGTGCTCCCAGTCAGTGCTTTCAACAACCAATCACAGTGCAGTGATGTCACTGACAGGTGTCACCAGATGCTGACTCTAGGCTGTTACAAACTCTTAAATTGATGTTCTTGTAATCTCCAGTGGCCTAAAGTAAATGAGCAATTCAGTTCAAAAATAAGTTTGTAAATTTTCAAAATACATATAGTTTCAGAGGAGCTTTACATAAAATGCATGTGTCTACATTACCATTTAGAGTGATCTGTGTTATCAGAGGTTACTGTGCCCATATATACAAATCACGCAGTTAGCTATACAATGTATTAATTTAAGGCAGAAACAATGAGCTCATTTAGTCATTATTACAAGTTGTGAGAATAATGATTACAAACAATATATAGAAATTTAGCACTGGTGATTCAGTTTGTGTCATCTGTAGTCCTCGCAGGAGTTGATGTCTTCTCTTCAGGTGTTAGGTCAATTCATTTAAAACAGGGCATTATGCAAATTAATGTATGTTTTCAGCTTAAGAACTTTGTATAGGCCAGTTTTTAGGTGCTGTCCATCTAACAAAACAAAACGTCACAAACGATGATAGATTTCAAATTGGCGTTGCGTTACTGGCCTATGACATTTTAGGTTGTATTACAACATTGGTAGGACAGACGACAAAAGGTTCAAACTATGACAAAGTCTATTTTATTTTTATATTTTCCCCAGATAAATTAGTCTAATTATGTTGATCCAGAACATTTTATGACATATTACAAGACATATTATCGATATTTTGTTGATTTACCATTTATATATAAGGTAGATAGATTGTATTATTAAAACCTTTAAAGTATAAAATGCGTATGTATAATTTTTTAAATAATATTTACTATATTTTAGATATAAATACTGTTCACTGTATTTGTTTTTATATATCAGCAATGTTTTATCACACACTCTTAAAAATTCTTTATTGGTATTGATGGTCTCATTAAGAACCTTAAACATTCATGTATACTTTCTATTGCACAAAAGGTCCTTTAAAGGGATACTCCACTTTTTTTGGAAATAGGCTCATTTAGTATATAGTATAGTATTCCTACTATGGAATATTCCAACAGTAGAATTCCTACTATGGAAGTCAATGAGACCAGAAACTGTCTGGTTACTGATATTCTTCTAAATATCAGAAAATCAGCTGAAATTGTGCATTGGAAAACAGTAAAACTCAACTGTTAAATTCTGGGGGAGTTGTAAAATGAGCCCATTTCCAAAAAAGTATACCTTTAAAGTAAAAAAAAGTTCAGATTATTAAAAATGTCTTCGCTTAAAGCAAAACATGCTTTTTTCAAGACCTGTTCAGTGAAAGTTTCTTTGTGGAGCCAAAAATGGTTCTTGAATTGCATCACTGCGAAGAAAAACAAAACCTTTAGGGACTTTTATTTTAATATACAGACAATGAGAGTGACAACAAACTGTAATATGTGGGCTGCGACGTTCAGGTTTTTGTTAGAAAACTCAATATCCTGTTTTCACAGTGGGCCTCAAAGCACAGAGGTACACAGAAGAGTCAGACAGATGAAGGTTCCGGACAGTCAGTGTAATTCGTCTTGCTGCAGAATCCAACAGGGACTGAAATCGCTTGTTGGGGAAGTCTTTGAAATTACTTCCATTTCCAAGCTTGTGCCTTACTAATATAAATTCTGGAGGTAAATGCTTAGTTTGCCTGTACCACAGCAGAGCAGGCATTGTGTCTGTTGTATTATATTCACACTTCAGGGTTACAGTCTCTCCTATGTAAGCTGAAGTTATCGTTGTTGGCTGACGTACAGTATGTTGTCCTCTGCAATCTGTGGAGAGCACATACTGTAACATTAACTGCCTTTCACAACACATTCTCAAACAGCATTTTCATTTTCAAATTCTTTTCATTTTCAAAAGAATGAAATGAATAAAAACCTGCTCACCTAGACAGAAAATGACAATAAGGATATCCCTCAGCCAAGTTCTCATGATTGACCAAAACCAATCTGCTAACAATAGCTAAAAGTAGACCTGACACCAGCTCTCACAGTCTGTTCAGCCTCTGAACTCTCAAGGTTGTGTATAGCCTACTTTCACACAACCGACTTTCATTGTAGATCAGAACTCTGGGTGCTCCCTGCTGGTATAATGTAAAAATGCAGAATCATTCTCATGATCATTTCAGGAACTTCTCTCTAAATCAGACTCAAAGAGAAAGCTTAGAAAGACAAAAAAGTGTAAACATAAGTTAAAACAAATTAATTTCAGAAACCAAGAAATGAAGCAATGTTCACAGTGACAATCTCAGTGACAATTCAGTACTCTGGTCAGCTATTTGGCCATATACTGGTTAAATAAATATACGTTTTGGTGCTGAAATACACTTCTTTGTGCATATCTAACTAGTTCTTGCTTTTGTTTTCGTTCATTCATTGTTTAGTGTTTTCGTGAATACATGCAACAATAAAAGACAGAATAATACTGATATACTTATATTTCCATGTCTAATTTTATAAATAAACACATTTTTTGCCACTTAGATTAGATGACAGTGATATTTTACATTTTCACTGTTTGATTTGGTATCATAAAACCTCAAAAACATATTAACAAGTTTATTTGGCCGGTGTCATGCGCCTAATGGACCACTAGATGGCAGAAATCTTTGACGAACATTATGATTGTCTCTTTTTTCATAATGATAGTCATTATATTTTCTACTGTACATATTGTTAGGGCTATTACACTGTTGTATTGTTTGAGTGTTACAATATCTTAAGTGATTGAAGGAGGAGGAGTTCAGGAGATCATGTTTGTTTTTTGTGAAAGGAACTGTTTGTTATGGGTCTATATCTTTTCTACTTTGTTTGGGCAGGTTTTTGTACAGTGTTCTAGTGTTTCCTGTCCCTGTGGGCTCCAGGGCGCAGTAATACACAGCAGAGTCTGACACTTTAGCAGAGGAGATAATCAGATCCACACGGTTTTTCTTTCCATTTAGTCTCACAGAAAACCGAGGATCCAGATTCTCTGCATTCTGGACCCGTCCAGAGGTTTGCAGAATTAATAAAATATATTCAGGGGCTGATTTGGGATACTGGCGGTACCAATGCAAACTAATTGCTGATGAGTAGCTACAGGACAAAGTGACACTGTCACCCTCCTCATGAAAGACCTCACTTTCATCTGATGTAATGAGACTCTCAAAACTTCCATCTGAAAATGATAAAAAAATAACTATAAAAACACATGTTGTTCTAATTTGGCTTAAGTCTGACATTATTTACAGTGTAATTATATTGAAATATGGTATAGACAAACAAATAATGTTTACTAAGCATATTGAGTTATACTCACTCCCAACAGCACAGAGCAGGATAATTGTGATGAGCAGCATTATGCTGACTGAAATAGCAAGTCTGTGATGGCACTTGAGCTCTTTAAAGCCTCTTGAAACTCCTCCCCCTAAGTAAGCGTAAACAATGGGCATGATAACTCTCATGCTGTTAGGTTTTTGTACAGCAGTGTTTGATTTCCTGTCACTGTGGTCTGCAGCGCGCAGAAATACAGTGCTGAGTCCTGTACTGTGGAAGAAGGGATTTCCAAATCGACACGATTTTTCTCCACGTTCAGTTTTCCTGACAGTCGCTCGTCTGAACTCTGTATAACTTTTCCAGAGCTTTGGAGAATGAGCATGAGGAAATGAGGAGCTGAACTGTGATCCTGTCGATACCAAAGAAGACTGTACGCCGAGGAATACCTACAGGATAGTGTCATGTTCTTGTTCTCATTTGCATGCACTTCTTTGTGTTCTGAGGTGATGGCATCTGCAAGTGTGACATCTTAAAAAAAAAAAAAAGAGAAATATGTTGATTTCCAAAGCTTAGTTGGCATTTAAAGAAGCATATTTTCAGAAATACAGTAAAGAAGAAAATAATTATTTACCTGCAACGGTTAAGATCCAAATGACTATGTACAGCAACATTGTGAGCCCTAAGCAGAGCAAAACAAAGTAACAAGACAAGTGACAAATCTGAAGTCTCCTCTGGAAGCTCCGCCTCCTTCCTTAGTTTGACATTTGCACAATCTTATGTTGTTTGAAGTATTTCTCTACTTTTCATATGTATAAGCCATCCATAGACCTGTAGCGATTATTGATTAATTGTCTAATGGCAGTTATTCGATCTAATAGCAATCATTTGAGATGAATGCAATACTTGTGCAGTTAAAATTTCAGTAACATTTTGCCAAAGAATATAAAATACTGTTGGAAAGTACATTAAAGGTACAATATTTAGGATTTTTCGCCACCAGGGGTCGCTAACCTCTTACAATAACAATGAAGTTTATCGATGACGCAAAGCATTTAAAGCGAAATTATGGATCTTGTCGTCAAGCAGATGGATCTTTTATGGATGAGTGAATACATTTATGTTTGTAACATGACTGTGGTATGAAGCAGGGTGCAATTGCTAATGAGGGACGTATATCAGTGTCACACTCAAGGATATAAAGGAATAAGGACATTTCATTCTACCGAGTTCAAGTGTGTTAGTTGATTCATTTAACTCATTCGTCCCTAACTCTGATTAATTCAAGAACAAATGAGTGTTCCAATGAATCGTTCAAACATTGTAAGCTTGGAGATGCCGCGTTTCTACTGCGGCTTCGTTCGGAATTTGCGATTACGGATCAAAAACCAAGTTCTGACAATGTTTCTAAAATGTAAGTTACTCAGTATTTACATTTTGTTAATGATATTAAAAAACAATGCTGACAATATAGCTCACAGTTATCATTAATATTACCTGTTACCTGATTTTTCATTTCAACATTTCAGCCTACTGTAGGCCTACATGCAACTCTTTGTTCATTTTTAGCAGGTGTTACCATATCCTGCAATTGAGCTCTGTGGCTTATAAATGAAAAAAAAATGTGGTTTGATATTTATTTGATAACTTAATTTTCAAAGCAACTTTTCTGGGTGAGTTTTTGTAAAGCCTCCCAGGCATGTTGTATCACTGGGCTGTTACTCTTAGAGCACAGTAATACAGAGCTGAATCTGACAGAGTTACTGTTGTAATGGTTAGTGAGGTGGATGTGTGGGATGTAGTTGATCCAAATCGACGGTCTGGTATATTCTCATATGTCTCTGATTTTCCGCCTTTCACCAGCACAAATTGTGGCTGTGTGTTAGAAAACTGTCTGTACCAGTAAAGGAGAACATAGCTGCTGCTTGAAGAGTATGTACACTCCAGTGTCACTGAATCTCCTTCTGTATTGAATACGCTAGTCTTCTGGTCACTGGGTCCAATCCGATCCTGACAGATAATGCCTGGAGGGATATTAAGATGTGTATGTTAAAATTAAGATGTGTATAGATATGTAAAGATCTGAATAAGTATGCAACTTGGATTGTACCTGATACTGTAAGGAGAATCACCAGATATTTTTCTATTTGTTGAGCCATTTGGACTCTTTCCATGATCACATCAGTTAAGTCTAATGTTTCTTGAGAGGTTGAACTTTAAATGTCTTGGGGTGAATGCAAAAGCAGGAAGTACAAATGATGTCAGCTGTTTGTCACAAGATTCATCTGCATTTCTCTATTCTGTGATGTTCCTACGATATCCAGCAGGTGGCGAGCTAATATCATAAAAGTACTGTTCTTCTGAGAATAACTGGCACTCTTGTACCTAAAAGCCTATTAGTAAAAGTTGTATTAGTTGTTGAGTTATGTGTTTGATTAGTGTTCTTGTGATTTTTTATTTTTTTTGCATGAAAACTACTTTAGGATGATAAAACAATTTTATTGATTTATTGATTGCTTCTAAAAACACATATTTAATATATGGACAAGGTTTTATTTTTTATTTATTTATTTGCAGATATTTTATTTTATGAAGATATTGCAATGCTTTGTACTGTACATTCACCTACACGGTGTTGCTGTTGAGAGGGTTTTTGTACAGTGTTCTTGTGTTTCCTGTGACTGTGGGCACCAGGGCACAGTAATACATCGCAGAGTCTGTCACTTTAGCAGAGGAGATCTCCAGATGCACATGGGTTTTCTCTCCATTCACTTTTCCAGAGAATCGAGGATCTCGATCCACAATATCTGACTTTTGTGAAACCTTTCCTGTGGATTGTATAATGACCATAAGAAATTCTGGAGCTGATCCGGGATATTGTCGATACCACTGTAGTGTTGATGCTGAGGAGTAGTTACAGGACAGAGTAACATTTTCTCCTTCTTTCTTATAAACTTCAGTCTGTACTGGCGTGATATTTGCAAAACTGCCACCTTCAAAATCAAGAATCAAAATATAATGTACATAAAAACAAACAACATATTCATTAACTAGCTTACAAGAAAAGTAATAGAAGAGAACATTCTGAAGATTCTGTTTGCAATGGAATACTTACATATAAGAGAACAAATCAGACCAGCTAAGAGGAGCAACATGTTGATTAGCAAGATGAAGTTGTAGTTCTGTTGTTCAGCTAAACTTTGCATTCTTTCCTTGTCAAACTGGAGATGTCTCAAGCAAGGCAAGCTCCTCCCCTTAAAGCTGGCATTTGAAAAACAAACTGAGCGAAAGTATAGAGTGGAGTCAACATGAAGACAGGTCAGAATTTTTGTTATAATGCTGATAAGAATGGCTCTTTGAAGAGAAACACAAGTTAAAACTTATGACACTCACTCCTTAAAGGGATACTCCACTTTTTTGGGGGGGAAATAGCCTCATTTTACAACTCCCCCAGAGTTAAACAGTTGTGTTTTACTGTTTTCGAATCCATTCTCCTGATTTTCTGATATTTAGAATAATATCAGTAACCAGACAGTTTCTGGTCTCATTGACTTTCATAGTAGGAAAAAAAATATACTATGGAAGTCAATGAG
>JAOTRC010000039.1:18830332-18847525 GCA_027497675.1 Cyprinella lutrensis
AATAAAGTCCATATATTGGCCAGTGGTACACTCTGTATTGTACATACTGACCTTTATTCCAAAGCTCTTTTATAATAGCTAATAAGTTTATTACTGTTTGTCGCCCTCTTCTGCATTGCAAGAGTTATTACAAGGTTGCAAAAATCATCAACCATCGGAAAGTGTAACTCAAGACCATGAGGGTTTTTGTATGAGTGTTGAGTGTGTTTGAGTCACAGTGGGCTTCAGAGCACAGTAATACACAGCAGAGTCAGACACTCTCACATCCTTGATCATCAGAGGAAATGATTTTGAAGATGTGTCGATATGTGCATTAAATCTTTCTTTGAACTCTTTCTCTTCGTCTCCAGTTTTACCAACTCTGTTCAGCATATATTTAGGACCTCCGTTGACTTTTTGCTGGTACCAAAAGAGTGTCGGCGAGTACTGGGTTTGATATGTACAGTTGATTATTACAGCTCCACTTTCATAGGCAGTTTGAACTCTTATAATCTGCTCTACATTCTCCTGCGACTCTATTCCTGTAAAACCAAATCATGAACAACATCAGAAAAGAAATATAATTAACATTCAGAAGAGAATTAATAACAATTAATTCCAAAACACTTACCCCAGACATATATGATAACAATGAGAATTTTTTGAATCCAGTGTGTCATCTTTCTGATCTGATTTTAATTACCGGTACGTCTCATCTAAATCTAGATCTTATTCTCACCCCTGATCTATGAAACAATGACTGTAAATATACTGTAATGAGCAAGAGCACTTGATAGTGTCTGCTTGAGGAGATTTCTTTGACTCCTCCCTCTTATTTTGCTGATAGTTTATTGGGTATATGGTATTTATTATAAAATTGTTATAAAATGAACTTTAGTCATAATTTGGTGTCAGACAATTGGTCTCTTACTGTCAGACAGTAAGCTTTAAAAACAAAATTATGAAATATATTTATGTTTCCAGTGAAAATAATATCATTTATTGTGCTATTTTTTTATACAATGTATTTTGTGATCAAAATGTATTGATTGGAAGTTCATATGTTCATTCATATCACATCGACACTTTATACAGTACACTGACTGAACAGAACTGTTTCTGTCTATTGCTTGTTCTCAATGGATTGAATAAGGTTTTTGTACAGTGTTCTTGTGTTTCCTGTGACTGTGGGCTGCAGAGCACAGTAATACACAGCAGAGTCTGACACTTCAGTAGAGGATATCTTCAGATCCACATGGATTTGTTCGCCTTTTGTTACTTCAACAGAGAGTCTTGAATTTACATCTGACACTTGAGCTTCTTTTGCAGCACTGTGGGTTGATACGATAAATTCAGGATTTGATCTTCCATTCTGACGGTACCAGAAGAGATAATCTGTAACCCCAGTGGAGGCATAACTACAGGACAACTTTACATTTTGTCCCTCGTCAGCACCAACATCTGTTTTGTCTGATTTGATGGTATTTCCAAAGACAGAAGCTGAAACAGAAGAGGAATATGTTGCTTTATAGAAAGATTTCTTTGTAAACAGTCAATCAATCAATTAAAGAAACACATACCAGTTGAAGCACAGAACAGAATTATGGAAAGAATATCCATCATTCAAGTGTTCACTGTGAGAAGAGTCAGACTGAATCGTTTCATCCACAGTCTCTTTCAGATAAGATGAGATCATGTATGATCTGTGATCTCGGAGTCCCTCCTCTCTGAGCAACATCATGTCTATATTTCACACATGGGGAACGGAAGATCACTCTCTTGTTTTCTATGTGTTATTAATGTGTTTATGTGTGATTTTGGAATGTGGTTGTGATGAGTTTCTTTGTAAGGAATAAGAAGACAGGGTTGACTGTGGCGAACTCGTAAATTCTGTTATTGAGCACTCTTTAATAAATCAATAAAAACAGCTTCACTCAAACAATAGTTCTCTGGGTTTTTTTTCCTCCAGCAATTCAGACTACACACACACTAGTTTGCTGTAGTCTCTCTGCCTCTTACACATATAGTCAGCGGCCTTACATCCAGTCTCTCCATGCCGATTACTGCAATGAGACACAGGCGTTATAGTCATTCTGCACTTGCCCTATCACCACTCGTCTCCTGACTTCCTCTCTGTGTGCAAATTTACACTAATTATTAAAGAATTTTGTATATAAATTGATTCTTCAAACGCACCATTTCATAATCTAAAGCGGATGTTAAACTGTCTTGGTTGAGATTCAGCTCATGTGTTTTTGTATGTGGTTTGACTTGAGTTTTGTCACAGTGGGCCTCAGAGCACAGTAATACACAGCAGAGTCAGACACTCTCACATCCTTGATCATCAGAGGAACTGAGTTTGATGAAAGTTCAGAGTAAAATCTCTCCTGGAACTCAGTGCCATTTTCTCCTCCATATTTGCTTCTCCTCAGGATGTATTTAGGAAAGTCGTTTGCTCTCTGGATATACCAGAATAAATCTTCTTGTACTGAATCTGTTTTATATTTACACTGTAATGTCACAGATCTTCCTTCAGTTTCAGTCAAATGTTTGTCTGGCTGATCAACTGAGTCCTCTGATCTGCACCCTGCAAAAGTTTAAGAATTTTTTTTATGAACAATACAATACAAAATGTAAGCAATTCAATGAACGTGTTGCTGGATTAAATGAAGATTCATACCATAAATGAATAATGTGAAGAGAAATATATTCTTCAACCTGTGTGACATGACTGTGTCTGCTGAAGACATCTTGAAGTCCAAATAAATCAGTGAATATGAGAGCTTTGTTTTTGCTATTATAATGTTGGTCCAAGGAGGAGCTTGTGGACGCCCATGGAAGTTTCTATGACCAAAGGTGAGTAACTACTGCCCTCTTATGGTTACATGCAAGTATTGCAAAACTGAAATAGTACCATCTCATATGACAAAAGGACCTCATTGTGTGGTTTTAATATAATTTATATTTCATACTGCCACACAAATACACATTGTAATTTGCTGTTGGATTCATATTCTCATTGTAAACATTTTTGAAGTAGATTCATATTTTTATTCTAGCTCTCTTTTTACTATACCCGTGTTTCTCTCATTGTTACAGGTTTTTGTACAGTGTTCTAGTGTTTCCTGTGACTGTGGGCCTCAGAGCACAGTAATACACAGCAGAGTCTGACACTTCAGCAGAGGAGATCTCCAGATCCACTTGTTCCCCTCTTGTAATTTTAACAGTGAATCTTGGATCTACATCGGACACCTCAGCATCTTTTGCTCTACTGTATGTGAGTACAAGAAATTCAGGTTTTGATCTTCCATACTGACGATACCAGAGGAGATAATCTTGACCTCCAGAGGCAGAAAAACTACAGGATAATGTAACACTTGAGCCCTCCTGAGCAAAAACATCGGTTTTGTTTGGTTTGATGGCATTTCCAAATACAGCAGCTGGAAGAGAAAATATACATTTGTAAGTTTTTAGTGACGTTTTACCCAAACAAAAAACAAATACACTTTGCAAATTAACACACACACAAATAACAAAAGTAACATACCAGCTGAAGCACAGAACAAAATAACTGACAAAAGATTCATTGTTCAAGTGTTCACTGTGGGAAGAGTCAGACTGAATCGTTTCATCCACAGTCTCTTTCAGACACGATGACATCATGTCAGATCTGACTCTGAGTCCCTCCTCTCTGAGCATGTCAATATTTCAGATTTGGGGAACAGAAGAAAGAGCCAATCACACTAATTTGAATGTTTTTTTGGTGCTATAAATTCATCTACTATATATGAATTCATAATATACAATTACAAGGTCTGTGGTCAGTAAGTTTTTTAAATGTTTTTGTAAGAAGCCTCTTATAGCCATCCAGTCTTCTGTCGCACGATCCTTCAGAAATGATTCTAAAAAGCTGCTTCGCTGCTCAAGAAGCATTATTATTATTATCAAAGTTGAAAACAGTTGTGCTGTTTAGTATTTCTGAAACTGTGATGCATTTTTGAGAATCCTTTGATGAATAGAAAATTCAAAAGAACACCATTTATTTAAAATAGATTTTTTTTTCCTTACTGAAAGTAAAAATGTAAAAAAATATATGTTATGTACCATTGCTTATATAAATGTATTGATTATGATGATGATATAACTAAGAATATCATCAGCGTAAACTTTATTTGACTGTTGCACAGACTAAACCATCCCTTAAGCATGTTTCTGCTCTTGTGTTTTTGTATGTGGGTTGACTTCAGTTTTCACACAGTGGGCTTCAGAGCACAGTAATACACAGCAGAGTCAGACACACTCACGTCCTTGATTGTCAGAGGAACTGTTAATGCAGATGTGTTGAGATCTGCATTAAATCTCCACTTGAACTCCTCATCATTGTTGCTCGATCCAGAAAGTCTCATCAGCATGTATTTTGGGGATTCATTTGTCTTCTGTTGGTACCAGAAGAGATTCGGATACTGAGTGCTGGTTGCTTTGTAAGTGCAGTCAAGAGTGGCTGTTCCATCTTCAAAAGCTGTCGTAACTTGCTTGGACTGTATTACATTGTCCTGTGCTGTGCATCCTGTACAATCAAACATAAATCATTGTCCGCAAAAACATAACTTTATGATTCGAAAAAAATCAAGAGTACAAATGCATACCTAGGATAAATGCTGTCAGAGAAAGTAAATTACTGTAGCACAGTGTCATAATTGCAGTGTTAAATATGCAAAATAATAGATATTCACTAGACCTAAACACCTATGGTAGGTCTTGTTACTACTTTCATCACTTAGAAATGGTATACAAAAAACTTGGGAGGAGTCATTAACATGTAGACTTTCATTATTGCCTCACAGGCAACCTATTGGTTTACACTGTAGTTTCTTGCAACATTATTCTCATATTATTTTAACAACAACAAATTACCATTGGGCTTGCTTCATATAAACAATTTAAAGCACATTATTTGATTTAAAGGCTTAATTGAATCCCATTGAATGTCATTAATAATGGTGGAATGTCTGGTCCAATGGGCTAAAAAAACTTATGTTTTATTTTCTTTAGCCCAAAATATTACTCAATTTAAAATATATGTCTATGGTGTTGCAGTCCAACATCTGTAGTGTTTTTGCATGAGGGTTGAGTGTGATTTGGTCACAGTGTGCCTCTGAGCAACAATGCTGAGGATGACTTTGGGCCTCTGTTATATCACTTTATATCCATTAGACAGCCGTTCCACAATGTCCAATGTCCATTAGCTGTATTCATGCTGAGAAAATACAGAACAAACTCAGTAGTTAAACCATCTGTTGTAGGGTATTTCACTTAACGAGGCTATTCTGTAGGCCTTTTTTATTATGAGGCGCAACCTATCACTTCACTTGATTCCTAAGACGACACTGCCACCTTGTGGTGAGTTGAACATACTAACTAGTATCATCGCGTTGTCTTGTCTCTCACTTTTTAAGAATGACAGAAAATTCATTGGGTAGCAGTTAATATTAAGAAACCAACGATATAGTATAAAATATACACTTAAAATTGTATAATACACGTTCATTTCATTTATTTCTTCCCACTGAGAGAGAAGCAGCGACCAAACCGAAACAAATCTCCACTGCAGTAGAGGGCGATCTAGAGCAAGTTGTTACTTGATGTAGTATAGATGAAGATGTTACGTTACAATATATGAGCTACAAACCACATGGAAAGTCTTATCTGTGAACGTAATAGCAGTTGGTTGATCAATGTCATATAAGAATCTACTAGTCTGCACAGCGACATCAGGAAAGGAAATCAGCGCGCGCTAAATAAACCATCGTAACTTACACGCCTTCAGTACAAACAAAGCCCATACCAACAAAAATGGCGAAAGGAATGTACTTAGAACACTATTTAGACAGTAAGTTTCTTAAATTGTAATCTTCTAAACTTGTTGCCACATTTTAATTATTGTCAATGTTATCAACTCAAACTCTTGCAGCTCTTCTGAGTTAACTTTAATTGTGTTTCTACAAAAAATGTATCAGTCTTATGTGATAAACTGCTGAAGTATATTTAACTGTGTGACTGCATAATGTTGTGCATCTAATAATTTTATATAATCATTCATTCCAGGCATCGAGGGACTTCCCTGCGAGTTGCAAAGAAACTTTTCATTAATGGGGGATTTGGATAAAAGAACTGAAGGTAATGTATGGACCACTATCACAAATACTCATTACAGGTGAAATACCTTTTTAATGTTCTCTATTCAATTACATTCTTACTGTTTTTCACAGAGAAGAAAGCAGAGATAAGTGAACTAGCTTCTGAGTATATTGCAAATGTTAGAAATATGCCACCCGAGGAGCGTGTCCAACATTTAAAGAAAATTGAAAATGCCTACAGCAAATGCAAAGAGTACAGCGATGACAAAGTTCAGCTTGCAATGCAGATATATGAAATGGTGAGATGCAGAGTATTCTGTTTTATATTTGTTTGTCCTACTTCATGCATCAAGCAAAAACAAGTCGGCTTGCATTTCCAGGTGGATAAACACATTCGGCGTTTGGATGCTGATCTTGCACGCTTTGAGAATGATCTGCAGGAAAAACTGGACTCAGGTAGCCCAGATAGCTCTGATGAAAAGCAATCCCGAAGTAAGTGTTATTGTTCAGAATATATGAATGTTTATTTTCATATATACAATTAATGCCCATTTAATCCATTTTGCTGTAATATAGGTTGAGACTAAACGGACTAATTTATTGTTTCAGAGGATAAGAATATAAAAGACAAGAAGGTATCTAATGGAAGAGACAAGAAAGGATCAGATCAAGATTCACCCAAGCAGAAAAAACTGAAAACTGGGTAACAGTGATTTTATATGGATGCATTGTACTGATGCAAAAGTAAGTTATTATAAGGCTTTGTATTCAACTCTTTCTTTGTTCCTTTTCTCTCTCTAGTTCCAACATAAGTGAATCTCTGCTTGCCATGCATCCATCAGATGTCCTGGATATGCCAGTAGACCCTAATGAACCCACATATTGTTTGTGTAGTCAAGTATCATATGGAGAAATGATTGGCTGTGACAATTCTGATGTGAGTAATAATGTGTGTGCGCATATACATGTATCACACGCATACATGAATGGTCTTAAATGTGCATCACAATATCCAGTGGGAGTAATGGATAGACATTGTTGTAAATATCATAAGTCCTCTTATTATTGTTGTCAACGGAAAAGACTTTTCAAAAGGGTTTCTTCTCTTTCAACAGTGTCCAATAGAATGGTTTCACTTTGCCTGTGTCGGCCTAACGACCAAACCAAAGGGAAAATGGTAAGCTAATTTTCCTTATTTTGTACTTCTTTTATTTGCACACTCCACATACTAAATGATATCGCTTTGTTGTTAATATTGCAGTTTTCAAATATTTTGGTCTCCAATTGCAGGTACTGTCCCAGATGTACCCAAGATATGAGAAAAAAATAGCACATTGCAGTGTATCTTGAATCAAATATTCAGTCCCTTTCTTGGTTAATGTCCTAATCAGTGGGAATCAATTGACTTTTTGTATCAGTGCCTTTCTCTTTGCTATGTAGATGACCATGAATGTTACAACAGAGAAGAATAAAATGTATTTTCCAGTTGCTGCCAGCAGAGGGTGTGGATATCTTTTTCATAGCTTTAAAAATATAGTTTATTTATGATAACGCTCACCATTGTTACTTTTTATGTCCTGTCTAAGCCATTTAATCTTGTCTATAAAAAAGTTAAAGTTTAAAATTACGCCCGACTCTCGTAGGACTTAAATTAAAGCCTCGCGTTGGCAAATCCGATCAGTGTGGGGAAATGTAGTTTTAGAGATAGCGACCTAATCGCAGTGCAATGAGATCTGAACTACATTTACCGTCATGCTACAGCTGTCGGAACTCATGGACAGAACCCATTTGCAAACAGTTTGAGGTTGCAGAAAACTTCTACATTCAAAATTTCGCTCAATTTAATATTTTTTTTTATTATATTTTTATGAATAATAGATTTTTTTTTTTAAACTCGCCAAACTAAAAAAGCTACTTTTAGTGAAGTACAAACATTGGGCTGGGTCGACAGTTCCGCTTCCCCTCCGCCATAGCAGACAGATCCCGGGTCCAAGAGAAGTAACGTTAGTTAACTTAAAAAAACAAGCACGTCGACACGGCGTCCAAAATTATAATCTCTAGGGAGATATTCTCATTATACTTGCAGCGAAATAAATTTATGAACGTGAAAAGGTGGAGCTAAACTTTGAAGAGGTTTGCGGGAGTTCTGGTGAGTTGAAACTGCTAAACTAGTCTAAACCTGATATTTGCTCTGCCTGCAGTACGCAGATCACCCAAAAGAGTTATAATGTATGATATTTGGTATTGATGGTTAATCTTTGCATCTTTGTTTTTATTACTTCTTGACAGTCTTGTTTTTGATGATGCTGTTTGATGTACTCAGTCTTGTTCCCCCACAAAGTAATATGACGATAAATATAAATCAAGTGGATAATAGTTAACAGAAGCAAAGCCAAGCAATACTTTTTATCCAGAATGCTCAGAAAGGGTTTTTATTTACGCATTAGTTGTAGTTAGTTATTCGTGTTTTGTTGAAATGTGAATGTGTGACACTTAAGTCTCG
This sequence comes from Cyprinella lutrensis, assembly GCA_027497675.1. NCBI lineage: Eukaryota > Metazoa > Chordata > Actinopteri > Cypriniformes > Leuciscidae > Cyprinella > Cyprinella lutrensis. The sequence continues at coordinate 18,838,952 of JAOTRC010000039.1, forward strand.
TCTTTTGGGGTCGCATTTCTATCATGTTGATTATATGTTCTTCTTGGGACATTAAGTAGATGTTTGGGCAAAATAGCACCATGTAACTAAGTCAGCATGCACCTTCGTTGTATGGGAGAAGACTGAGTCTGATAGTTCCCTTAGAGAATTCTGCCTATCATCTCTTTAGGTTCCCAAAATGAAGTACGCCTAAAGTCCGAATTATGACGTAATTTTAATATAGTTGATGACGAGCAATAATTTGGTGGTTAGAAAGCTTGTCTCTGGACCAATTCATGCCTTCATTCTCCAATAAATTGGAAGGAGGATGGCAGCTAGGCTTGTTTCAGGAAGTCTTGCTCAGTATTTCCTTTTATAGAAGCTGCAAATACAAAAGACCCTTGCTCTGTCTTCCTGTAAACAGTTCCTCTACAGTACACAACCACACATCTGTAAAAGAGAGGCGTGCTCTGATATCTTTGTTTTGGTCCAGTTGGTCAGATGAAGTGCAAGTGTGTGCCCTATAGTGGTCGGGGCTAGTAAGATCAGGAAATGCTTGTTATCCGTCCACCAATCAGAAACTGAGGGGATGTGAGTAATAGGAAGTGGAGGCACTCTATACTGTTGTTTTTTTTTTTTTTTGTCTTCAGTGTTCTCTAGTGCTTGAAGATTGTAATCAGCAGCACTATCAATGGTTACATAGCTAAGATTTTGTGAATTGGAAAAAATGCATCAGAAATGATATGTGAAGGTCACTGAACTTGATATTACATCAGTGCAGAATGTCTGTTGGTTTAGCAGTAAAAAGTGGTGTTCTTCCACTTATATGGAGGAGTCCGAGTCTGACCCACATGGCATGCATAGTCAGTCACTGGCACCTTATGTTTACTTTTGGCCAGCGAGCCTGCAACTGTGAAAAACAAAAACAAATATAGGCTGTGCTCGTTAGTTTAGGCCTGGCACGGCTCAAATCAAAGAGGCTCAGGGGAGCAGACAGGAATGTCCACAGTCCCGCTTCCCATGAGCTTTCTCTGGCATTTTCCTCTCACTTCCCCTTTTCGTCACATAAACTGAGAGGACAGTTTGCAGCCTTTGGCTGAATTCAAACTGTATGCATGCCGTAGAGTAGTATCTTTATAATGCCATGTTATTGGAGAAAATCTTATAATTTGTATCAATAAAGTATAACTTATAAAGTGTAATAACAAATGATTTTGTAATTTGTGTAAAAAGTACTTTGTTTTAATGGAGATTATGTTTGGCTTGGCAGAAATGGTTGTGGAATCAGTACCTCGAGGCTGTAAGATTCACAAGCGCTAGACTAACTATTTTTGATGCAGAAACATAAAACACTGGCTCCAAGTTGGAAAAAAATACCTCATGCAATGAACCATGCAGAAGTGCGTTTGAGCTTAACACTCCCATCAAGTCACACCCATCTCCAAATCACTGTCATTACTGAAAGGCAAGTTAAGACCAAATTAAATTCCTTAGAAAATGTGTTTCTGAAATCTGCAGGAGTCTGTATAGCATTGCTCAATATTGAATGCTTTAAACAAGAGATCTTTCTTCTCAGATCCTCCATAGGTATGTGGGGGTGAAAGTGCTTTCTATTTAAGCTCCTAAAACACCTCGCATAATCCTGATTCATTTGTGATTGTGTAACGGCGGTAGTTTCTCGGAGCGAGAGTCAGTGGTGTGTAAAGGTATGTCCGGTCAAATATCTCTGCTGTAGGGCCTAACATCAAGCCTGAAGGGTGGTACATCGATATAGCAATGTGCAGCAAAAAGGCATGACTGCACTCGCGCTGTGGAATGAAGCATGCCTGCATCAACACGCCTCGCTCTCGGCTCACTTTAGTGGAAACACAGGGAGAAAAGAGACTTGTGGACACCATACAGAAGACCTTCAATGTCTCAGGAGTGTGAGAGCCAGAGCAGAGCCAGGGACATCAGCTGGATCTTTCCATCAGGGTTCTTCAGGGTGAGATGGTGTTATAGTGGTGGCACTGCTATCTATTTGCATCCTTTTTCCTTGATCTTTTTGATTTTTAGTGTTTATAATGCCCCCTTCTTACAAGCTGATATGTATGGTGGGAGCTTGGGGGGAAAAAAAGCAATGAATTGAATTAATTTAGACTTTTGCTGTTTGACCTGATGTATTTATGGTGTCTTTCTGCATTCAGATTGATTCAGGGATTTCTATCTCAAGCTCTTGGTTTTAGTTGTGCGGATTCTATTTGTTTATTTATTTTTTCATTAGATTGGTGTCTCAATACATGCTCTACAATATATGAGAATTTTCTCACACTGCCTGCACTGATCTTTATTCTGCCCTTGTTTTTTTTGTTTTTTTAGGGAATCAGGAACTAGCTCAAAAGTGTTACTCTAAGATCATGCAATACTTCCGTAATAGTTCTCAACTCTTCGTTTCTCATTTCTCAACTCTTCAGAAATATCTTTGTTATAGTTCAGGTAAAATAGTTTCAGAACACACTTGAAAGCGTATAATCCATGGCTGCGTGGAGCAATCGCTCATTAGAACATAGAAATTGGTCATTCTCGGATTCATTAAACCTAACAACTCGTCGCATTCTCTTTTATCTTTCTGCAGTTATTATCAATCAGGTATAAGTCACTTGCTGTGTGAAAACAATGCACAGTCAAACTGTGCTGTCAAACAGGAAGACATTGTGGTTACGTCGAGGTTAAGTTGCACATGTATTGACCTCACTAAGGTGAGACAGGATTTTACCTTATTTGGACATGTTGATGACAGGGGCGGAGAGGATGCAGACAGCCGCATGATGGCACTGATTTTTAACCAGACTTGACTGGTGATGAAGACATCTTTGTACCATTTGAGGCCACACACACCTGATGAGGTTAGGCAGATTTCTGTTTGGCAGAAGTTCAAGATAAAGATTTAGGCCAGGGAGAAACACGTTGTTATATTCACCTTTTTTCAAAACGTAGTGATTTGAATGCATCATAATTATGCTTCCAACATACAAATTTTCAAACTTTTAAAACAAATTTGAAAGTTTCTGTAAATAAACTTGGGTAATCAATCTCTCTGTACAGAGCCCGTTCACAGATAAGTTGTTGGAAAGTGACCTCTTGATTTTTCAGCTGAACAAATTTTCCAAATTTCCACACTGTTTCAGTCAATGTAGTGTTTTTTTTTTCTGTTTCAACTAAATATTTCTGCTTCCCCAAATTTCAGTGCATCACTAAGAGAATTGTTTTCAATTCCATTCAAATGTACTTTTCTTTGTAGATCTCTTTTTAGAATAAATACTGTTCAGAAGCAGTTTTACTGTTAACTTTGGCAGACCTTAAAGGTGTAGTAGTTCACTTTAAAATTAAAATTACCCCATGATTTACTCACTCTCATGCTATCCTAGGTGTATTTGACTTTCTTCTTTCAGGCGAATACAATCTTACTTATAATAGAGCTAGTACTTATAATACTCACAAAAGAGCTAGTAGCTCTTATGTTATTGGAGACAATAACTAATAGCTTGTTATTTTACTTTAAGAAGTTTTAAATATGAATATTTTTCTTACACAAACTCATTAATCCACTTCTATTATCAAGCTCGGAAGCGTCAGGGTGTTTATTAATAACTCTGATTGTATTCATCTGAAAGAAGGTCATAAACACCTTGGATGGCTGGAGGGTGAGTAAATAGTGGGGTAATTTTCATTTTAAAGTGAGCTACTCATTTAAAAATACACAACATACAAGTACTCTCAAAATTTTCTTAGAACCTTTTTGTGGCCCCAACTGGCGATCCCCCAGAAATCTAATCAGTATTGTATCATATCCTTCACAGAGAAGGCAGACATGTAATCCATTGTGATTACCTCAGTGAAAATACTGGCAGACTGAGGCAAGAAAAATGTATAGACAATATATTTAATTCAGTACTGAAAGTATTTATTTTGTCCTTGTATGTGCCATGTATGGAGTCGTGTTTTTTGGATACTTCACACGAGGATCACTATTTGTGTGTTTGCTACATATGTAGAAGACAGCAAATCCGTTATGAGGTTCCATTTTGGTTAAGATTCTGTAATAGAAAATTGACAGCAAGTTAGCAAAGCTCACTAGATTTGATTGAGCTTATGTCACACAGTCATCCTTAGCAAGACATCCTGTTGTGCAGACTTGCACTTTGAATTGAAAACCTCAGCACTTTCATTTAAATGAGTGACTTGCTAGAACTCTCTAAGCCCTGAATGCTAAGCTAGCTCACAGCTGCTAGACAGTGAAGTCTCCAAAAAGTATCAGTGACTTTCACACAGGGGTGGACATTGTTTGCACTTCTAAAAAACAGGCAGCTAGCAGAACTTGAGACACAGTCTCTCTCTGTCCATGCTTGCTTGTTGACTGTCTGTTTTTGCAGCACAGTAGCAGCTGTTGTGCTTTAGCAGCACTATTTTAGCAGACTCTTGGTGTGGCCATTGTGGTGGCAGCAGGAAAGCTTTTATAAAAGGTCTGTACAATAAAATTCTGAAATTGTACTTCTGAGATTTTACTGAATAGTTCCATTGTTTTTATGTGCATTTTGAGCAGCAGCACATCATTGGACGACCAGCCTTGGCCGGTTTGCTTATTTTGCTTGTATTCTGCTAGTGAGTGTCACAGATGAAACTGATATGCACTGAAATCTCTTGCAAAAATAGCCATAGAAATGTTCTGTAATCTGTAATTCTTTCCTTTTACAATTCATTTATCAGCTAAGATGTTTGTTTCTCTGCCGCCCTCTGCAGGTTGATCTCTGAAACCCAATAACCCCTCTGAGTGTGTTTCCCTGTCATGTCTGACAACGGAGAGCTGGAGGACAAACCCCCTGCCCCCCCAGTCAGAATGAGCAGCACCGGCATCAAGGACATCAGTATGTCAACAAACCCCAGCTCTAAACCTCTGCCCACCGTCCCTGAGGAGAAGAAGGACAAGCCCCGCAATAAAATCATATCCATATTCTCAGCAGAGAAAGGTATGGGGTCAATACAAAACAGCATTTGTGTTGAATACCACAAAAAAAAAACTCGCAACTCAAAAAAGTTCTAGAAGGCACAAAAAATTACTTAATACAGCACTTTATTCTTCCTTTATGATATTATTATTTATTGTTGTTCAGATTTAACAAGTTGTTATTATTGTTATTTAGGGTTAGGGTTAGGCGTAAAAAAAAATCAATTTGTGTTGTGAAGATGAAAGAAATTCTTACATGTTTGAAACACCATGAGGGTGAGCAATTAATGACAGAATTTCCAATTTGGGTGAACTAACCCTTTAAGAAAAAATTTAGGCTTTGCAGTAGGATTGTGGTTGTTATTGTTGAAGTTATTGTGGTTTAATGAGGTTTCAATTTAATTCATTTAATTATTTGTGTTTTTTTATATGCATTGTCCCAACCTGTATACAAATATCCAATTATAAAGATTTATTGTGGGCTTTTCTCAGCAAATTAATTTTTTGTGATTATTTTGAAATATTAAAATATTATTGAATTTATTTAACTGAACTTAAACTTTGTAGCAGTTACGTTTGTTCACTTAAATTCACATTCTTTTTTTATAATTCTAATGAAACAGCCACAAATGCTGAATTATTCATACAAATGAAATAACGAATTAAATTTGTGGGGTAAAGCAGCGATGTTTTACTTTATCAAAACAAATTCATTTTATATTTATTTGTGCAGTGCATTTCGAAATACATATTATTGCAAAGCAACTTTTTTGTGTTGTTTGGTTATTTTAATCAAAAAAAATGCTTGACTTGGACTCGTGAACAATTGACTCAAGACTACTTGATCTTGGAAAACAGAGACTCGTGAAAAGCACAAGTAATTTTGATAGGTAGTCCCAATTTTTTTCTTTCTTTACTACCCCACAGGACAGGATGTAACACCACATTTTACTATATTCATTCATTCTTCATTCATTCACTTTCAGTATGTGCTGCAGCAGCAAATATAGACCTATAATAGAACCACACTAAGCCAACGTTATTATATTTGTATGTGAAGCATCTAAATGCACATGTTTTCATCAGCTATTGGAAAAGTGCTGTTATATAAATGAACAAAAAACATTGAAACATCGTCGTCAAAACTAACCTTGTGATAATTCATTTTTGTAATTTAATTTAAAAGGCAAACAATTAATCCAAAAGGAAAGCTGTGGTGTACCACAGTTCTCAAGAGGCTTGCTTTCTGTTCATTTTCAAGAAGTACAGTTTTCCATGTTCTTTTTTCAGAGAGTTTACTACCATGTGCATATAATATCCAAATTTAGCAAGTTAACTTGCATCTGGACTGAACTGACACTTCCATACACATTTTATGACCCTGTCTGGCTCATTTCCACAGATCGGTTTGTTGAGTCAGGGTGCGTTATTAAATTGCCTTTATGCCTTATCACAAACCACACACAGATGAGAATCTTGTTCTTAGTTTACTGGAACACTTGTCTATACACAGGGGTTTTGTAACCACTGGCGCTTACTGGAAGACTATTTACTTTCTTTGTTAAAAAACTGACGGGCAAGTATTATATGTGGTCGGCAGCACAAATTGATTTGACTTTACAGTTCAACATGTATTGTACTCAGCACATTCCTTTAGAAGTCTTTTCTTTTGTATGTTGTAATTTATCATATTTGTGCACATATCCCGGACACAGGTTCATTTATTGTAAAATTGTCCGCTGGAATCTGTCATTTTGCCAGTGACCAGAATTATCTAACCACAACCACCTTTCTGTTGAAGGACGGAAAAAGGACAAGGATAAGGAGCGTCCAGAGATTTCTAACCCTTCAGACTTTGAGCACACCATACATGTGGGCTTCGATTCTGTCACGGGGGAGTTTACTGTGAGTGAGACATACTCAAATATTCCTCTGGTGCAATTTACCCTTGCTGCCCCTGACCTGTCTTAATCCATCAAATGCTGGAAGGAATTTCCAATTCAATTGTTTGACTATTTGTCTCCTGTCTGTCATAGTCCACTGATTTGATTTGCCTGCTGAATTTTAATTAATCAAATTATTAGATGGGCCCTTACTCACTTTCTTTTTCCATTCCATTTTCTCTATCTTTCTCCGTTCTCTGTCCCAGGGCATGCCAGAGCAGTGGGCTCGGTTGCTGCAGACCTCCAACATCACCAAATCCGAGCAGAAGAAAAACCCTCAGGCTGTGCTGGATGTGCTCAAATTCTACGACTCCACAGGCAACAGCAGGCAGAAATACCTCAGTTTTACAGGTAAATGAGTGCATGAACATACACCCACTCAAACTGTATTCACGTTTATCTTATACTGAATGTGTTCTCCCTGATTTCAGATAAAGATGGACCACCAGTAAAAAAAGGCTCAGAGCAATCACCAGTCAAGGACCCTGATGACGATGACGATGATGAAGCCCCGCCCCCAGTTGTAGCACCACGTCCAAATCATACCATATCTGTGAGTGGACAGGAACTTTGCAGTCTTTCGGTCATATTATGTTTATATAGATTTATATTTTTGATTGAGGCGGTATTCATTCTTTTTTCAGTTTGTACTTCATGGTCTTTGATTGATTGTCATATCGTTGGTGTCTTTGTTGTCTGGATAGGTATACACTCGTTCGGTCATCGATCCCATTCCTCCACCTGCTGCCGCTCTGGAGACAGATGGATCCAAAGCTGCAGACAAACAGAAGAAGGGCAGCAAGGGCAAGATGACCGATGAGGAGATTATGGAGAAACTTAGTATGTTTTTGATGGTTACTAATCATTACAGATGCTCAACACAACATTACTATTCTTATTTGCACTGTAGCAAGTTAGCAGAATGCTAACTGTGTTGTGATTGATTTTAGGGACCATTGTCAGTATTGGAGACCCCAAGAAAAAATACACAAGATATGAAAAAATTGGACAAGGGTAAATATATTTAATGATTTATTGTCATATTGGAAGTTTTACTTTCTATCTGTCAGTTTATATCACAAAAACAGTTGATTATTCATTTTTACTCGATTGCTTCAGTTGAATGTTGTGTCTTTACAGTGCGTCTGGTACAGTGTACACAGCCATTGACGTTGCTACTGGCCAAGAGGTATTTTGTTCTCTTCAATTTAGAAAAAAAAGTAAATCAACATTACACGATATGTAATTACAATCATTATTATTTGCTTACATCGGTATTTGATGAGAAAAGCCATTGAAAAAATCCTCATAGTGGAATTTAAAAACAGGCTGGGGCGGTTAATTTACATTACTACAAAAGTGTGGGATCAGTACAATATACTTTTTAAGAGATGTTCAGTATAAGGATGATCAAAACCGATCAAAAGTAACAGTAAAAACGTGTAAAATGTTGTAAAAGATTTATATTTCAAATAAATGCTTTTTGTTTCTATTCATCCAAGACTCCTGGAAACAAGCATTGCGGTTTCCACAAAATATATTATAGTTTTATTAACAATGATCATATTAGAAATGTTTCTTGAGCAGCAAATCAGCATATTAGAATGATTTCCGAAAGATCATGTGACTGAAGACTGGAGTAAAGATGCAGAAAATTCAGTGCCAGGA
>JAOTRC010000039.1:18928406-18952267 GCA_027497675.1 Cyprinella lutrensis
TTGGTAGTTTCAGCAGTGTATAGTGTAAATGCAAAAATCGGATATGGGTCACTTTTAAAAGATGATGTAAGCAGGTCGTCAAAAAAAATCGCATATAGTCAAAAAATCGGATTTGGGCATCAAGACCTGCGGTGTAAATCCAGCCCTAGTGTGGATTGAAACAACAGCAACAAAACACGTTATCATGCATGTATTTAAAAACATAAATAAATAAATGACTTGTGATACAGATATAACTGCTTAAACAAATAAAAAATATTAATTAAATATACACCATCATCACATTGTATTTCTAATAGAATATGTTCTATTACATTTAGGCTTGCAAAACACTTGTGTTTTGTGCACTTCATCAAATGGACTCAAGTGCTCATTTGCTTGAAAATCGGTGGTACTAATTGCTTGTTTGGGTGCTTGTATAGTTGCCGTCCTAGTTATTCTTATTTCCTGAGAGTATGGACATTTGGCGTCATGAATATGCCAATGCTCCCTGAAACTAAATACTTGCTGCCATAGAGCTCTGATTATGCTGGACTTGGGACCAGTATTTGAACTTTTCCGAAGCAAGGGATTTGATTTCAATCTCTGTACTGATTGTTTTTAGCAGAGTGGGGGACTTTGATGGAAAAAAACAAAACAAGAAACAGAAATCTACGATCAGATACAAAATGACATTTTGTTGCTCCAGCACTAAGTGTGCATACAGCGCCTACCAACCAGTCAAACTCTTTTCCTTCCACAATTTCTCACTGTTTCCTGAATGGCCTTAATTGAGATCACCTAGAGAGGAAACCACGAGTCCCAGTCACTAGCAATTAAAAATCACATTCATATTGTGCTGGCCGGCACATGGGCGTTTTAAAGAGTGTGATTTTCACTGGAGCAGCCCATCTGTTTGTGATTTTTACATTCAGGCCCTTTTTTCATATTTATTTAAATGTGGCCCATCATGAAAGGCTGGTGAATGAAGCAATGTGGTAAAATGGCTTTTTGATCATACAAATAATCAAGCTCTTGGCAGGATTTGTCTTTTTAAATAAATACCCGATTTGCAAAATATTAGCTTTTTTAAAGGTCTGTTTATTGTCCGTATTTCTGGTTCCCAAACCGAGTAAGAAAACACAGAATCAATTATCACCGAATCAAACAGCCGCCTGATTAAATAACGCATCTGACAGAGGGACTGACCACATTTCACAAATAAACTCGACGTTTCTGATCGGAATGCGTGGGAACGTGGAGCTGAACGGCCTGGGCCCTGCTGCATTTGGGGCCCAGCGCTGTCACGTAATTACCTTTGATCCGCCAGCCGCTTAATAGCAAACTGTGTGTGTATAAATGATCCCACTACTACATCCAAAGAAAGAGGGAATACTAGAGAGCAAGCAAGCAGGGGGAAAAAAACATGTAATACAACACTCTCCTGGAGTCATGAAAATAGATTTTATCGCAGTCTCAGAGACATTTGGTTTTTATTTAGTACCATAATGACGAATGCAATCTAAAAGTGGATGCATATGTCATCAGAGAGACATGTCACCAATGAGAAATTTAAAAAGACACTCCCGGGATTACATTTGCGCTGGATGTCAAAGGAGAAGGACCTTCTGGGAGCAATATGTTACGGAGCGTGTCCCGCCGACCTGAATTGCGCTGTAAAATAAGATTGATTCCGAGACTCATGTCCTAATGAACAACGCATGACAAACTCAAGCGAATAGAAACCTGGCCACTGAGTTTGGCAGCTGTTTTTTACAAAAGAGATTCTGATTTTTTTGACTGGTGAGGCACAAACTGGGCCTGAACCAGCAATTGATTCAGATGAAATGGTCCAGGCTGGTCTTAGTACCCAAAACAGGAAACTACTTAAAGGGGTCATGAACTGGCTTTTTAAATGTTATTATATTGTTGTCTGAGGTGAAATTCTGACGTTCACTTGGTTTTTGCATTCAGAAACATCAAAATGAATAAGTAATAGGCTATTTTCTAGTTTTCACCCCAGCTCAGAAACACCGGATTTTTATGGGCGTCTCGCACTGAAGACCTAGAAGTAAACACCCACTGCTGTGAGTGGATAACAGTTTTGCATTTTATAATGAGTTTGAACTCACCTCATCGATGTACGTGGGGAAAATTGTTTTTGAAAACGTCCAATGTTGTAAAATGGCAACCGAAATATAATTCGCCCATATATGTTCGACCCAGAGTCCGTGTGTTGCACCATTCCTGTCAGATCCATTATAGCACCGTTCTTTACTCTTAATCGGTCTGCAAATCCAATCTTGTTTACAATCCTCAGTGAAATGAAGGGAACAGATGGTTTTACCTCATCAGCTGGAACGTCATTAAAAATAAAGTTTATCCATGCAGTCCTATTGGAATTCAGAGGAAGCATATGCAGTGACTGTCTTCTACAACCAGGCACTGCACAATATTTTGTATTCCTCGGTAGCTCGATCCAGTTTGTCATCACGAGGTAGGCTATGCTATGTTATTTAGCTATGCGGGGGTGGTGTTTTATCCTCTTTGACGTCATAGTTCCCCACTTATAAAAACGAGTCGTTTGCTGGGGCTGGTGTCAATAAAAGCTTTTATTGGACTAACAAGGATGTTTTCAGTTCTGAAACTTAGAGGATATTCTTATAATATGATGACCTCTGAGATGTCAAAAGCTCAAGGAAAATTTGATTTCTCAGTTCATCACCCCTTTAAAAGTTCATAGATATCGGCGTCAGTTGGTACTGCTGTTAACACTACTGTCTCTGACAAGTGAGACCAGGGTTCCGGTTTGGTCATGCGATGTTCTACATGGCCTAGCCTATACACAACTATTCAGTCTGATAGCAGTAAATAGATAAATAGATAATAGATTTACATAAATAGTAAAAAGTGCATATCAAATCTGTTTCTGACAAGGCAATTGTGACACATGGTAAAGTTAGTTACTCACTTGTGCGTTGCGACATTGCTGTCGGATCCAATATAGTCGGAACTAGGAACTGCGCCATCTTTGAGTTTCATGCTGAAAAAGCCTGCGTTGAATTGTGTCTTGTTAAAAATGGTCATCCACAAGCAAGCAAATGAACAGCATCTTTACTGACGCAATCTGGAATCTTCGTTAAAATTAAGTTACACTTTCTTAATATGGTTATCACAAGGAAGGCAATGCAAAGACTGTTTTTCCACAGCTTGGCACTGCAATCTTCAAAGGCATCTCTTTTTATTTTGGTGCGGGAGTAATCTTTAAGATTTAAATATACATATAAAATAAGATTTAAATATGAATGTAAATCGAATATGAATTATTTAAATTTATATATAAATAAAATATAGTACGAAGTTACATGACATGGGTGAATTGATGATCCCTCTTATTCTTAAGAGGAGATGATGTAGAAGTAGGCATTGATTTGTTTTAATATTACATCATAATGTGATAAAATCCAAAATTAGTCGTTTGGGCAGTTTCAATAAAACTTGTAAGTTTTGAGTTCTGTAACTTACAGGATATTTTATAGTACAATGACATCTTATACATTAAAAGATCAAGGAAAATTAGATTTCTCAATTCATCACTCCTTTAATGAGGGAAAGAACAAAAATGCTTGTGGGAAGGTGCTAAAGTGTTCTTTCGGAGAGATTTGCTTATCTCGATTCTGCAGAATCATGGGTAATGTAGTTTTTCACCAGGAATTCCACTGAACACAAAACTATTTAAAAAACAAAAGCATATACCATCAATTGGTTTATAAGTCATAGTTCAAAATTAATTCCCCTATGGAGAAATAATGGGATTTTTACTCCCGGAATCCGACTGTTGTGCATTAAATTTGCCGTCATCCATGTCGACACTGTCACATCAAGGACTCTCTCTCTCTCGTTTCATGTACATGATCTCTAACATAATTTTCTATCATAATAACTGATTGAGTGAACATGAAACGTGGAGGAGATTAAAAAACAAAGAGCTTCCTTTGTTCATTTGAGCTTTTTTTCTACTTGATTTTTTTTTCATCTGCTTCTATGTTTGCTTTCCACATTTAGTTCCCTCCTCCCCACAGCAGCTCACTCTGACACAAGCATAAACATCTCTGTGGAGACTTCAGCATTTTACTATTAGCATAATAAAAATCATCACTCAATCACACAATCGCTTTGTGCTTGCATGTCTGTCTCATTCTCCCTTTATATAAGATTAAGGAAGATGTTAGGAATTTTCGAGGTGAGAGATATTTCCAGGAAACATGCTGCTGGGAAAAGAAAAAAAATCATCATCAGCTAAATTCTCCATTGAGAATAACAGATAGGCCTAATTAAAAATAAAGTGCAGTTTAAAACCATTTCACGCTGTCTAAAGTTCCAAGAAGCCTCTTTTGTAATGATTTCCCATAAACCCATCGGCAGATATCTGAGATAAAAAGCATTACTTTCAAATTTTTAAATATACAAATTCAAATCAATTCAAATAAACAAATGCCGCATAAAATTTGCTTTGTCTTCATTTCGTCTCCCCCTTGAATGCTGATCAAGTTTTCTTAATGAATACCTGTAATTAATGTGACTGGTGTTCCGTCAGATACCGTAGGTCAGATCAATGCCCTCCCCGCCAAGACATACACACAATTACACTGACAGATCCCCCATAAAGGTCCAAAAACAACAACAGATGATGGACTTAAGAGATGGTGCAGACTGCTGCATCACAGTGTACTAGATTCTAGATTCATCCTCAAATGCACAAAAACAGCTCCCACTGCAGGAAATAGCACACCGCAAAAGCTGCACAGCACAGCACAGAGCCTTGCAGAACGCCTTACTGATACCTCTATCCTTTGCACAAAAGAAATTCAGCACCATGGACAGGGAATAACCAGCTCACACTAACTGTATCAGCACCGGCGTGCTGTACGAAGAAATTGGGCATAATAAGTCACTCGTCAGACACTAAAACACAACTTTTCTACTTGCTGGCAGTGTTTAATTCCAGATAAAGAAAGGAAAGTAAAGGAGGAGAAAAAAAATCTGGTTTGACAGCATCCTACTCTCTTTTCCCAAGACAAAGCTCTCAGTATGGTGTCAAAGCTGCTTCAAACAGAGATTGAACCTGTACAGCATACAAAGCACGAGCCTGATCTTGCACCAGCTGTACATTTAAAGAAGAGTGCGTGTGAGGTAATATTTCCTATACCAGCAATGACATTCTATTATTCAGTCAGGGTTTCTGAGCTGATCTGACAATCTGCTAGATGTGAGTCACAGAGTGACATGCGCAAGACATGATATTATACTGTATAGTGTTGTAAAGTACAAGAAAATCACACTGAAAACATACTAAATAGGGACACTTCAAAATGACAATTCTAATAAGTAGAAATATTAACTGATAAATGGCAATATTAACATTAAAAATTATTACTATTGTCTCTTAAAGGGATTCTCCACTTTTTTTGGAAATAGGCTCATTTTACCTCTCCCAAGTCAATGGGACCAGAAACTGTCTATTAACTAATATTCTTCTAAATATCAGAACATCGGCTGAATACATTCAAAAACGGTCAAACCTAACTGTTTAACTCTGGGGGAGTGGTAAAATGAGCCTATTTCCAAAAAAAGTGGAGTATCCCTTTAATGAATAAAAATCATTTCCAATTCTACAAGTGAATTTAGGCGTCTTGTACAGTATGAAAAATGAAATGTGCATTTAAAAAAATGTTCTTTGCGTGGTAACATCTAAACAATTAAATTTTATTCAAATAAAAAATGTTCATTGAATAAACCGAAATGATCACTAGAGATTAAACTGGTTTGGGATTAAATTGGTTCAATAAAATAGTGACCTGTGTAAAACCTTATATCTAACGACTTAAGCTTTGTGTGTGATTTCTAAAGACACTTTTCATTTTCTCTCTGTTTCTGCCTGTCCCTTTCAAGCACATTCTTTTTATTCCTCTTTTCTTTAAAAAAAAACTTCAATATATTGAAAGGTTAAAGCACAAACCACATGCAGCAAATATCAGCCAACACAAAACCGCAGCAATATTGGTCGATATAGAAAGGTATTATCAGTATTAGAAAGGCGTTTGCTGAGGTTTTTTCAGAACAATAGCATGCCTAGTTCTTAAAGAGAAGCGCATCTAAATGCAAGCCAGTGCAAATGTTTTTTGGATTTTTCTGCTCTGTGATAAATTTTGTAAAAAAAAAAAAAAAAAAAAAAGAACAGCATTGACGACAGTGGAACACTTGAACCATGTCCAAGCTGTCCAGCTTTTCAACTAAGTAAAATGACAACTGCCTGCACTATGGTGTCCCTGAATTTTCTCAAGGGGCAATGGTTTTGACGGCATGTCTGAGCAGACACATTACAGGCGTGACAGCCAGAGGAAAAGGCCACAGTCTTGCAAATGTCAGAGAGCAACGACACACGCCGTTTGCTGACTAATTGCATCCCATTGAAAATTCTGCAGGTACTTTGTGGCTCATTTACGTGTTGGAAACACATTATCCGTGGTGCGGCGCATTACATTTTCACATTCATCGCCATATGTCGTGTTCAGAATTCATAATAACAGTGTTTTGTTAAATGGCTGTTCTGAGAGCATTTTACAGAAGTAATTATTAACCTCATAATGATGAGACTTTTTATGTTAGGAGCGAGCATTTCCATAAAAACAGTCACACAATAAAAGAAAGAAAGTAACTGCTGGTTAGTTAGATTGCATCAACCATTAAACATAAGCTGTCATTTCACATTTGCCCATTTCTTTCTGTTCATGATCTCTTGGTTAAATGCCACTTTGTCTTGGCGAGGCACATGAGCACTATGTAGCAGAGCAGCTGACTGCCCCTGCGATCGCATTCTCTGCATACAGGATCAGTTGGCCAGGCCGTCTGTGGGATTGGGTAGCAGAGGCGTATAATGAGGGTTACTGGAGTGGCATTGAGAGGATTATCTCTCCTCATACTTTGGACAAAAGCTTTGTGAATTATCACCGAGGAAAGGTGGTTAGGAAGCTGCTCTCTGTGACAAGCAGGTCTGTATGCTAGAAGCAGAAATGCCGTTATAAACGTCCAACTGTGTAAATGATGGATGGCCTGTGAGGGACGGATTCTGCCAAGTACAACATTAGCAAAAATAAACAGGGGCAGCGCGATAAGGGTAGATCATCCGGGGCTCTGGCGTCACCCTCCTTTCACACGCGTGTCCTTGGACTTTCAGATCGTCGACCGGACAATTTCAGGAGAAGCTGGACCAATAGCAAAACCCTTTTGTGAGCATCTAAAACAGTCAGGCACACACTTTCATACTTTAGACACTCCATACTTTAATGTTTACTGTGGCTCTTTGTGCCTAAAATGGGAATATGTGTTTAGCTGGCTCTAAGTGGAGGTTTGTAAGTGCATTTCATCCAATGAGACGAGAAATTATAAAAGCAAAAGTAAGATCATGCGAATGAGGTGAGGAATCAATAAATAAATAAATAAAAAGTCCAATCACGGGACGATGGAACTTCCGATATTCATAAATATGCAGCTTCAACTCATTCCAGTTTTGGCTTTATTCAAGGTTTTTACAGTGTGACGACAAAAAAGGTATTTTTCACCCTTACGCAATGCTGCGTAACTAGGTTAAGCCAGCTTATGCATGGTGAATAGGTGTATCTAACGGATGCCCTCCCATGGACACTCAGGGGACTGAAGACTGCAGAGGATGCTATAAGAATGCTGCACATATTCTCTGCTTCCTCTCCTCCAGGTATGTGGGTGACCTGACAGAGTCTTTCGCAAATTGACTGTGTCAATATCATGCAATCTCTGACAAATTTCACGCTGATATTTTCTCGTTTCCAGGATATAAGGTCTCGTTTGAAACACTTTGTTCTATTGAATCTATTTTGAAGCATATTATAACCACGTGGATAAAAGGCTGATTGTGTGTGTGCGAGTGTGTGTATGCTGCAGAGGCCAAAATCTGCATGTCTGCCACTCAAAATGGTACAGTTTGCAGAACTTGGCTGAGTTTAGCACCCTTTATTGAATTCATGGGTTATTTTTTCAAGGAAGGCTAAACCAGAGGCATAATCATTATACACTGATTTATCATGATGTTTAACAATAATAATTGCAACACTGAAATCTAAGAATAAATATATGCACATATCTGTCTTTGCCTATGTGAGATAGACCATGGAAAGGTACGTCCCTAAACATGATCAAAAGTTCCCGATCTTTTACATGTTTTGACCTTAGCTTGGTCCATAAAACCATTCAATGAGTCCAGATAAAGACAATCTACTCAATTTGAAAAAACAGATTCAACAAAGCACTTAACAGTTATACAATAACTGCAGTATCTCTATTGCTGATAGACAATTTTTAGTTAAATAAAAAATATCTCAGACGTTTTTGATGCAAACGAGTTAAAAGCCAAGACCGCACGCCCTGCATTCATACGAATAATTTGCTTCACGTTTACCAACATTGCAAAGTCTGGAAACAGCAGTTGATCCTTTTCCTTCTAATGTAAATCTATGTATTTTAGATAAATAAAACTGTGATACAAAAATACTCATTTACAACATTGCTGGCTGCTCTTGTGAAGGCACTTTAAAAAATCTGAACAAGGGATTTCCTCCAGAGCAACTTGAGGGAAAACCGTACCATCATGAATTCTTTTTCCATCTTACCATTTTCATTTTGGATGTGCAGTCTTATATCTGACATGTCTTAGAATTGATATGACCTCTCCAGCATATCAATGTAATCCATCTTTGTTTTGAGTCTAGCCCTCAGCTCAGGGTAATCACTTTGGGTTTGATTAGGACATCCTGTCCTTGTCCCTGTGGTTGTGATCGTTTGCTTTTGTCTGGCATCCTGTTTGGCATGTGGATACTCTGAGGGAGGATGCGTGTGCCTGTCAGGCAGGTTGCTGAACTGGGCATTCGTGCCAAAAAGACTGTCCACTAATCCCACCTTGGGCGTGGGACCTTGGCTATCAATGACAGTTGGACAGAGTATTCCGTTTTCATGAAAGCCGGCAATGTCACCACACGGCGGGCCGACGCTGACGATAGTGTTAATGGGAGAGCTGGAGATGGCCATGGTCCACTCCTTTTCCTTCTCCACCAGTGTTCTGTAGTGTGAACCGCTCTCTTTTGTCTCTGAGAATGGATGCTTCTGCCCTGACTCCTCCTGTCCGCTTTTGTAAACGGGGTTGCTGCACATGTGCGAAGAGGGAGCACCGATGCTATCATACACATGATTGGAAGGAGGAGTTTCTGGTAAGGTTGGTGGCTGTTCTGTGAATATCCCACATTCCATCTGAATGCCTGCCAGGCCCACTTCCCCTTGCTTCCTAAAGGGAAGCTTTTCACGCTTTTTAAGAGCATATGCGCAAAGAGCTGCCGCAGCAAAGAAGGCAGACACGAACAGAACCAGCAGGCTGAGAATGAGAACAGAGAGGGGTATGGCACCTTTCGGCGGGTGCGGCCCCACCTCGGGATACGTAGTGATAAGCCCACTATCTGATTCGGCAGGAGACAGTGAGGACTGTCGGAGCTCAGGGCAAATCACTTCAGAATTCAGAGAGCGTAAATCTTTTCCTGAGACCAGCTCGGGGGTCTTACACACCACTTCTCCGACTATGACCACTAAGCTCAGCGTGTCCAGCCACTCTTTGAGAGGGATGATGTCACAGGAGCAGTCCCAGGGGTTCTGATTTAGGTCAATCTGGACTACAGCATGCAGGTGTTCTAGAACGCCACTGACTGGGAGGCAATGAAAGTAGTTGTTGCGCAGGTTCAGGCGTGTCAGCGAGCTACCTGCAAACGTTCCCACGGGCAATGTTCGCAAGAGGTTGTTGTTGAGAAAGACAAGCTGCAGGGAGGGCATTAAACTGAAGGCAGCCGGCTGGATTTCTCGTATCTCGTTGTACTCAAAATACAAATACTCAAGGCTGTGCAAACCATGGAACATATCAAGAGTTAACTTAACAATACTATTACCGTTCAGGTAAAGGCTTCTCAAATTGGGGAGATTAACAAAAGCCCCCTCTTGAACGTAAAATATCTGATTGTTTCCCAAGTGCAATAAATCAAGACTGGAGAAATTCCAAAAATCGGACTTGTATATTCTCTGAATAAGATTTCCACTTAAGTAAAGCTTCTTGGCATTCAAGGGTCGAGGCATCAACTCAGAAATGTTCCGAAACCCATTCTCCTTGCAGTTGACTGTCAAACCTAGGTCATTAATATGCAAGTTACAGGTACATCCAATGGGGCAAATGATAGGTATAGGCGGCCGTGTCTGGTATCCGGCTACAGGCGGCTGATTGGGGAACACACTGCGTGGTGTTGGTGGTGTCTTTGAGGGCCTGGGTCTTTTTGTTGGCTTTGGAGGTCTTTCTCTTTGTTCCACAGAGGAGACAGTGTTTTGATTCGGTGAGACTATAGATGACGGCTTTGTAGGCCTCGCTCTCCCTGTGTAGAATGGTAAGTGTAGGACGGCTAAAATTGAGTCAATCTCGCCGTCATTTAATAAGGGACAAAGCTCACCGCGTTTGATCTCTCTGAGGTCCTTTCCGTGGAGGTGGAAAGGGTACTCGCACGTGATCTCGCCAACAACTGCAGTGTACGGAATCCGCTCCAACCAGGCCTTGAGCTGGATGATATCGCAGACACAGTTCCAAGGGTTCTCCTCCAACTGGATCTCCATAAGACTGCGACCGATATATTCCAAAATCCCTTTATAAGCCAACGTCTTTAGTCGGTTGCCTCTCAAGTCAAGGTGCGTCAGAGAGACAGATCTAAAAAGAAACGCCGGCAGCATGGGTATTAAATTGTCATTAAGGATGAGCACTCTGAGTTTGTGGAGATTTCGGAACGCCCCACTGTCTATTCTCTTGATAACATTATAGTCTGCCTGAAGGTATTCTAAACTCTCCAGTCCGAGAAATGTGTCATTCCGGAACACTTCCAGCTTGTTTTCGTGAAGGTACAACCTCTTCAGCGAGCTCAAACCATTGAAAGCCCCAACATGGATGTCCTGCAGGGCATTATTGCCCAGATTAATGGCCACTGCATTGTTCAAGTGCAAAAAACTGTTGAAGTAGAGCTTCCGTAACGAGTTTTTCTGCAGGTAGAGCTTGAATGGTCTAAGCCATGACTGTGAGACTTGGCTAATATTTGTAAATCCTTTGCTGTCACAATGAACGTGAAACAGGCCTTCCTTCACTTCGCAGTAGCAGGGCTCAAAGCAAGGTTCGTCTATTTCTTCTGAATCATCAAGTAGAGGGATAGGTGTCGTCCATCCAAGTGCAATTGTGCTTAGCAGTGTAACCCACAACATGCTTTCACCAAATGCAGGCAAGTGCATAGCCTCAAGAGCTCCTTCACTGCACTGAAAAAAATACAACAGTTTTAGTGGTGTGAATACAGAGAGGATGATGAACAACTGCTCAATTCCAATTATGTTGACTTTTGACAAGTTAGTTGTGATAATACTGAAGAACAGGGGAGGCTATCATCTATACTGTATGACGGAGCATAATGCAGCTTAGTTTTGACTGCAGCTTTTTACTGCAAACAATATAGTCGAAATAAAAAATTAAGGCTTCAATTACCAACGTCAGCAAATGCACCAGAGCTTAATACTGACTTAAAAGTATGCCTGCTGCATTTACTAAAGTGATATTGAGAAGATGCAAAATGTGGCATAATCCATTTAAGGGCATAATGCTTCTCTAGAGGTTTCGATTTAGTTTCTAAATCAGCTAATGACTCTGGAATATCAATTTGACCTCCATGGAAAATATTTCTTTCCCCCCTCTTCCATGAGCACCTATTAGCTAATGTGCACAGCAGGGCACTTAGGAATGTGATGTTAATAAGACCTAGGTTATATTGATTGCTGAAGGGGTATGTGCATACAGGTCATTGAAATAATGTAGCTCCCTCAGGCCGCCACTAATGCATGCAAAGCATATTATTGCAAGCAAAATATTTAGGGTAACGGATTTTTTTTCTTGCAGTTACAGTACTTTGAGGTAAAGTATGATACGAAAAATTATATTCTTATTTGGCAAGTCCATGTAAACCCAACAAGATAAATAAAAATATGAAGACAAACTTCAACTGAAATCCAGCCCATAAAATCACATTGCTCTCTCGACAGAACAGACCCAAAGATCAGATCCAGCTTTGAACTGAGTATCCAATACAGACATAAGGAATCCATTCAAGCACCGCATGAAAAAGCTGAACTTATGGAAGCTAAACACAACGTATAGTCCATTAGCTTACCAAGAGCGATTCATCCCATTATATTAGGCTGTCAAATATATAATTATCACATAATGATAATCCAGTGCGCTAAAATGCAATCTATTAGCATTCCCCTTTGTCTGGCTTTACCACCGCCCGCGTCCGGATCCATATCAGAGGCATTAACTGAGCAGAAATGTGCGCTACTCACTCAGGTTGCTGCAGTGGGATTAAAAGAGCAGAAGATTGAGCACTTTAAATAATGCTGCTTCTTGCCATGTCACCACCGTTGAGCCGCTTCTTCTTCTTCTTCTCTCCGCTCTCGTGGTGGAAGCAAATAGGAGAGCCGAAGACGTGACAGGACTGCAATGTCTCAGAAAGGTTTGCTTTAGGATGCAGGTCCGCTCCCCTGACGAGCGCTCAACAGTGAAGACAGCGAAGGCTACAGTTCAGCACCACTGTGACTTATGATGAGCGAGATCTTGGTACATTTCGGTTGGAAACAGTTACAAAAACTAACCCGGTTCAAGTTGGCATGGAAATAAAATCACAGGATGGCGCTGCCTCGGACTTCGGTCTCCAAGTAAAATATATTGCATCGAGCGCGCGCGCCCGCCCGCCTGCAGCCCTGCTATGAAACGCTCCAAAATATGCGCGAGATGATGAAAAATAATATGAACGCAGCAGTCAGCGCGCGACACACCGTTTCAGATTTAACTTGGCTTTTTAACGCGATTTAATGTGTCACGCTCGCCCTCCTCTCATGAGATATATCTGAGATTTTGCTTTGATCGAGAGAAAGTAGTTGAGTTTGTTTGTACCCAGAATACGTAACGCTGGCGAAGGGTTTTGTAAGCCACTTTGCTCGTTTTAATAAATAGGCTAATACTGCAACTATTCCCAGAGCGATATGGCTTCATGTGTTACTTATTCATCATCCTTCATGATATAGGCCCCTAACAATTTAATGAAACCTTAATTTGGTTACCATGGAAACATAGTGCCATCTGCTACTGCACAACAATGTGGTGCTTCATACATGGGCATGATGCTTATTTTGGAACTGAGAATGAACAATGTTGACTTGATGCCCACTTTTACTGATTTCTCATATGGCTGATTAATTATCTTATAAATCACCAGTTAATTATTTAATGAGTTTGTCATTTGACAGTGATATGCATGGATAAATAAATGCTTAATAAACACCAGCCGGCAATCTTCAATCTTCTATGTTTTAAAACCAAAGCAAACTAATTTCTCATGTATCCAGAGAAATATTCTGAACACATAGGCATATCGACTTTAGTTTTCCCTTTATTGTGAATTTCCCACAGGTAACAGAGAATCTAAGCTAAAGCTAGTTAATACTCTGTCTCAGGCAGCAGCTCTCTGTGCCTTTGAGCATTAAAGCATTTTCCTGAAGATCCTTAAAAAAATCTTTAATGCCATCTCACAGATCAGGGCTGCGGATCTGAACATGTTCCAGTGAATTATAGCTTGCGACAGCAGATTCCCTTTTCTTCAAAATCCTGTTAAAGGTGATTAAATTAATAATTAAATCATTGCTGCAAAATGATTGACCAGAGACCTTGGAAGAGAAACAAACAAAGAAATGATTAGGAATTGAGGGGTTGAAATTATGATCGCTATTAAAGTATGGGCATATGGTGATGAGGTGATTGACAGGATAGTAATGTGGTCCAGAAACCCCAAACATCTCTAAAAACGAATGCCATCTGACCTGAACGCATATTTCAACCCCCTTCAAAGAAAACAATTCATCTCCATTGCATAATTTTATAATAGCCAAGTCATGCTTTCCACTGATCAATTTAAGCAAGTAATTGTATGTAATTAATATAATTACAAAAGATTAGCTTTGTTTGAAGAACGATTGTATTAAGGATTTACATGATTTTAACCACCTTAGACTAATTAACAAATCATTTAAAGCACTCTGTTCAATTATAAATCCCTCTCACATGAAACCAACAAAGACTGTTTGACAAAACCAACTGTCTCAATTTGCCACTGTAGAGACACAATCACAGGTGTCACTTTTTCAGAAGAAAAATAAATCACAAGATTTAATCTGGTGGTCAAGCCATTTGAGCTCATTTAGAGCTGGTCATTAATTATCCAGCTTTAGAAACAGAAGATGAAGGGTGTAGCTAACACTGAGTTGCAGGAGAGGGAGCTATCAGGATCCACAGGTGCTTTAACCATGTAGTGAGGTGCCGTGCTCCTCATGGATAGCACAGAGCAATGACCCCTCTCCTCAGCCGGCCTTGAGGAATAACCAGTGTTTGGCTAATTAAACTACCCACCCATTTTAAATAGGATATACATCAGTTGCCATGGGAACCTGTCCCTTGGAGTCCCCATAACTCCTGATGGAAGTGCTGTGGGTGAAGGGTGCTATTTTAGAAGCCATGCAGAATATCAGTGTCCGTACAGACAGGTGTACTAACATAAATGTCAATGACAAAAAAAATATGCATTGTGATTGTTTTGTTGTTTTTTAGATTACAATATATACAACTGTTATCATATAAAAATATATTTTTATAATACATACTAAAATTTACAAAACAATCAGCCTTTAGCAACAAGGTGAACACTGCAGCAAAATTACAGTATATTTAAACTGAAGTGCCATCAGATATATGCAGCGTTGCCATGGACGACGGCGAATGTAGGAAAAATCTGACCATTGAATGCCTTGGTTGACCAATTAGAATCTTTTGTTAAAGGGGTCATATAATGGTACATGCACTTTTTTTAAGTTGATTGTACTGAAACGTGTGTTGGCAGTGCCTGTACACAGCCATAATGATAAAAATCTATCCAGTGTTTTTGTTTTAATCTCCTTACTGTATATGTTCTCCCCTATTCCCCTCTAGCAATGTCAATGCTTTCATGTTTGCGCGATTCGCAAATCTTTTTTCTCACCACTCTGCTTTATAAACGAGGGTCTGTATAAAACTGGTTGTGCCAACTATTTATATTCCTGCTGCACCTCCAGAAGAAGTGAGTGTAAAGTTTTATTAACCTTTATATGAATCTTTGCAAATCGCTTGCAAGCTTTACAATGAATGGCTAAGGTTCACATTTAGGGTACATTACACCATGATTTCTATGTATGACGTTCTCAATATAATTCATAATCCAATCCAGTAAACAAAGTGACATTATGTTAACCAACCATTCAGAAACGTCCTGCTCAGGTCTTCATTGTCAAACTTCTTTGCGGCCGTGTCTTGTTCCGGGTGACTCCTGTAAAAACTGATTGCACAGATGTGTCCTTAGAGACTCTGCTGCCAAATATACCCTCAACTGTTATCAAGGTAACACTCGTTGTGTCAAAAGGCCCCCAGAACAGAGGGGAGTTAGCAATGCTCATTATCATTTAAAGGCATATGCACTGAAAGGACGTGCTGAAAACAGAGTTGTTTTTGACCAGGTAAAATGAGTGTTTACTTACGATACTAATGACAATTTTGATTTAAAGTATATTACAAACTTTTCATTAAGACCATAAATAATTAAATTGACTTGTATAAAAATGGCATTTGTCCCCAAAAGAATCAAATTAACTTTTATCAAATTGGCATATGTCCCCTTTAAATCTTTTCACATAAGACCAGTCAGGACTATTCCACTATGGAAGTCAATGGGTGCCATCAACAGTCAAGTAACCAACATTCTTTCAAAATATCTTCCTTTGTGTTCAACATAAGAAATAAACTCATACAGGTTTGGAAAGACATAAGTGTGAGTAAAGGATAACAGAATCATTTATGGGTGAACTATCCCTTTAATTTTCAGTGTCTGATTTGTTTATCGGTTTTGAGTGTTGTTCTGGCCTACAGCATTTCCTTGTCAAAATCTTGTTAAAAAATTTAAACACACCAGACCCAAACTCAAAATGTTGCGACACAACATTTCACAAAACAGGAGTGGTCCAAGGGAAATCACCTCTTATCATGTGAAGCATCATACTTGAAATGCTAAAAGATTACTTCAAAGCAGCGATAATAAATGAAGCAGAAAATAGTCCATGACGAGAGCTCCCCCTACTGACGGAGAGAGTGCAGTCATCCACTGCTAAACAATGCAAACGCGACGCGTTCACTGGCATAAATACCCACACAGGATTATACAGGGAGGGAATCCAATGACTATGATTATCTCCATTCGGAGAGCCTTCGAATCGGAAAATGTAGAAACAATTAACCAGAATGGAATGACTAAGAACAGATTGCCTGTTCTAAACATCAACAAATAAGAACCTTCCAGAAAAAGAAAAAAAAAAAAAAACATTTTCTTGCACTGTCAGAAGGGTCTAACTCTTTTTATCTTTTATTAAACACAACACATAAGGCTCAAGCACAAACCAACAGGTCTAATCCACAATAGCAGCATTTATGTGATATGCAACAAAAACACTACAATGTGCATAGCCTACTCTAACATCTCATAATGACTTCCCAGCATACCCTTTCACATCTTGTTGTCATGGATGCAGCATATAAGCCTCTTTTCACATGGTACCAAGGTAATTAAATGGAAAGAAATGGAGGTTCAAAAGAACACTTAGGCTGTGCCTGTGCTGTCCACTTTTATTAGTTTACTAAACATTCAATATTGGTCAGCAATCTGATATAGGATATTGAAACCAATTCAAATAGGTCTAAATAGGCATTTTCTCTTAACTATTTTTAATACTTACTTACGTTTGTCTTACTATTATTGCATGCCAGGCTTTACTGGTTTAATAGAGGCTTTACAAAACATGTTTTTATAGTCAGACAATCTTATACCATTATTACAGTTCTTATAAAAGATATTAAATATAAAAAAAATCTTATACATATTATTTGGATATGGGATTGGATTATGTTCTCTGGCGTTTACTTACATTAAAAAAGAAACAAGAATAGAAATTGTATCATTACAAAAGTTTCATAATCGAATGTGGAAATCCAAATGTATCCACATTACCAACAGAATGCTGACACAGATGAAACAGATGTATTCACCCTGGCAATAACTTTGGCCAATCACAGACTCGCGTTTTACCACGTCAATGATCTTTGACGAATCAGAACCCTTCTTGTTGCATAGACGCAACCTACCGGTGACAGGCCCTGTGCTTTAATGTTCGGCTGACCCATCATCAGGACAGCAGGTATGAGACCGCGATGAAACTTGACTAACTTTGGGAAATATTTCCCGGAACTGACCTCACTTGGTCGTATCATATTTTAGATAAATTAGCTGAATCCGACTATTAAACATAGCTAGTGCATATCTGTGTCTTTGCGTCATATTAAATTGTGTCTGTAGCGGATTAGCTTCATTGTAGCACAGTAACGTTAGTGATGATACTTGTAAAAAAAAAGATGTCCCCGAAGTTAAAGTATTCACTTGTGAAAGCCAGACACGACTGTATCTTTTAAGATACCATATGTAATGTGTTTACTTTTAATGGTGATCCTGTTTCTAAAATACATATAATTTCTTTTAGACTGAAAAGAGAAAGTCAGGATCGCTCTGTTGAAGGCTGCGCGTGCGTTTCCCCTGTTTTGTAGCAGGCTCATAAACCGCCCCATTCACCTCAACTCCAGTGCAAAAGTAGCATCATTTCTCAAGATGCCCCAAACAAACAAGTTCAAATGTGCTGCAGCTAGCAGCCCTGCTCAGTCTGCTGGTCCAGACCGGGGAGAACCACTCAGAGACCCAAACGCACCTCCAGGGGACAGTGGTGGAGATGACAACCCAGGGGACCCTCAAATAATTAAGTCCCCAAGTGACCCCAAACAATACAGGTAAAGTCCAGATGTACAGATTTAAAACTGATATCTAGCTTCTGTCAGTCAACATCTATCTTATTCTTAAAATAACAATTGAAACATTTCCAAAGATCATTTTACGATATAGTATGATGGCATTGGAGTATGGGGAGTCAACAGAAATATGAGATCACATAAGTAAAACAAAAGCTCTGGTTCCATCTCTGAGTGTGAAACACAACACTGCATGCAAGAGCCGATGACTAAACCTGCTGCTAACAGAATATTTTCTCTTTTCATCCAGATACATTGAGCTGAGTAATGGACTTAGGGCTCTACTGATCTCTGATCGGAGCGGTTTAGATGGAAAAGCTGAAGATGATGATGATGAAGATTCGGAAGAGGAGGAGGAAGAGGCAGAGGGAGAGGAAGAGGAGGGAGACTCAGGGGAAGGAACGGACGAGGAATCTGTAGAGGAAGGGGACAGTCAGGATAGTGATTTTGAGGAGCTAGATGAGGACAATGACAGGATGAAGAAAAAGGGATCTGAAAAACAGGTTTGTTTTTGTTGTCCATTGATTTAAACTTGTAATGTTGACTGCTTTCTATTCAAACTGTCATAACTCTACATTTAAAAGGACTGATCTGAGTTTGTAGTTTTACTTTTCATTTATTTAGACAAAGTAACCCAGAAGTCTAAACATCAGTAATATATCAGTTATAAAATAAAAATCAAGCTTTACAGTAAAATATCAGGTTCAGTGTGTTGAAATGATTTCAGTGCATTGAGTTTTTTGTCCTCCTGAAATTAGTCTGCAGCGGCCCTTTGTATTGGCGTAGGGAGTTTCAGTGACCCTAATGACCTACCTGGCCTTGCACACTTCCTTGAACACAGTAAGTCACACATTACTGTATCGAGTAATGCTTTATTCTCAGTGATAATGTTTTACTCAACCGTATCTCTCTTCTTATGTCCCAGTGGTGTTCATGGGCAGTGAAAAGTACCCTTCTGAAAATGGCTTTGATGCATTCCTGAAAAAGCATGGTGGCAGTGATAATGCTTCTACTGATTGTGAGAGAACCATTTTCCAATTTGATGTGCAAAGGAAACGCTTCAAAGAAGCCCTTGACAGGTGAAGTAGCTCTAAAGATGTGATCTTATCACCTTATCCTGATGTCCTCTTTTTTTTGGTTCTTTTTTCAGGGAACAAGTGCACTTATAATATTTCTCACAATCTCATATTTTCCTAACCAAAAACATTCAAATATATTTTTTTTAATCTTTCGCCATACATATCCTTTAAAATAATGCAATTGTCTTTTTTCAGATGGGCCCAGTTTTTCATCTGTCCTCTTATGATTGAAGACGCCATTGATCGTGAGGTTGAGGCTGTGGACAGTGGTGAGCAAAGCTTTTATAGGTTAAAATGGTCTTGATAGCTTAACTAGGCATCTTAACAGCCTTATGTTTTTGTTTGTTTGTTGTTTTGTTTGTTTTTTGCCCACAGAATACCAGCTTGCTAAGCCTTCAGACTCTCACCGCAAGGAAATGCTCTTTGGCAGCCTAGCAAAGCCCAACCATCCCATGAGCAAGTTCTGCTGGGGTAAGTCAAACATACAAAGCTATTTTAGAGTTGCTCTTTAATTTGTTCTAAAGTTTCAGTTGCTTTTGTTTTGGTGATCGTATTTAAGGAAATGCACAGACCCTGAAGACTGAACCTAAGGAAAATAATATCAATGTTTACAAGCGACTCCGTGAGTTCTGGAAGAGGTACTACTCTGCCCACTATATGACCTTAGCTGTGCAGTCTAAAGGTAGATAATGTATGCAGAACTTCACTTGGATATGGAATTTCTAATGGAAAATGATCCTAAAATTTCTTCTAATCTTACCTTCACAGAGAATCTTGACACCCTTGAGGAATGGGTTAGAGAAATCTTCAGTCAAGTGCCCAACAAGTAAGCATATGACTATTTAGAGTTCTGAAATTGTGGTGATATGAATGCGACTAAAACGTTTTTCAATTACTTCCAGTGGGCAGCCAAAGCCTGATTTTTCAGACCAGCTGAGCCCCTTTGAAACACTTGACTTCAACAAACTTTACCGAGGTATGTTACTTTATACTCGCATGAGGTTTAACAAAGTCTGAAACTCCAATATTTTAACAACCAATATTTGGTTTGTGATTTGTTCCAGTGGTGCCTGTTAGAAAAGTACATGCCCTCACCATCACATGGGCTCTACCCCCTCAAGAGAAGCATTACAGGTAAACCAGCCAAGGTGGTGCTCTGCATGGCCCTGTTCTGTTAATCTGTTAATTCTTACAGATATACAGTGATCCACAGTAGGGGTGTGAACCTACACTGGTCTCATGGTTCGGATTGATTACGACTGTCATGTCATCGATTCAGTTCAATTCGATATTACGCGGCGGCAGACTGCCAAGCGTTAAAAGCTCTGGGTGAAAATGGCTAACGTGGTTTATCAAGTTAGTGGCTTCTCCTGCATATTCGATTTGTGCGTGACATGAGCGCACACAGCGTGTGTCTTCTCCAGGTTGTGCTTACCAGGTTCATAAAAGCCAAAATGTGCCCAGATGTTGGCTTTTAAAGTAGTTGGAGTATTTTCAAATTACTCGCAATCGCGTCTCGCCTCCCTCTGCCATTGTATGCTACCGTGACAAAGCACACATGAGACAAATGACGTCAGAAAAGCGGCAGTACATTATAATCGGTTATCGTCTATTACTGAACCGATACCGAACCGTCCTCGTCTTTGTGATCGATCGTAAAAACGATTACTTTTGACAACCCTTATCCACAGTGAAATTCAGTGCTTTTACAGTGTATTTTTACTGGGTTTCATTTTTAAAACATATTTTGTTAAGTGTTTTGTTAAAATCACAATGAAATCAACAAGGGACCTATGTTGAGAACATCTACAGTATATCCGCATCTTTATTTCCTGACCTATCTTCCTGTTTCAATAGCAAATATATCAAAACCGCTCCCATAAAGTCATTTCATTGGGTCTTTACGTATTGATTTTGTAGGTTTGTATCGGAATGCCAATATTATTTCTTAAATAATGTGACGCTTAGTTTAAGCTTTTTATGTCGGTCCTCAGGGTAAAGCCTCTGCATTACATCGCTTGGTTGATTGGCCACGAGGGAACCGGAAGCATTCTGTCCATGCTTAGGAGGAAGTAAGGCCTTTCTCTCATTATTTGGTTTTGAATGAGTGCCAAGGTTTTTCTACTTTCTTTGTAACCTGTAGCTACATATAATATAGTAAAATCATGTCGTACATAACTTTTGTACCAACGCCAAAAACGATTAAACTGGATCTCTCTATCTTTGACTAGGTGCTGGGCTATGGCTTTGTTTGGTGGAAACAGTGAAACTGGTTTTGATCAGAACACCACCTACTCAATTTTTAGTATCTCCATCACTCTGACCGATGAGGGTTTCCAGAACTTCTATGAGGTCTGCAAAGGGTCACCAGCCCAAATACTGCATTGTTTTACATTTCTACACTTAGTTCATGTAAAAAAAATAAGCAGTTACAAGGATCCTTAAGATATAATAATCTTTTCACACTTAATCTCATTATAGGAAAACTGGGGGAAAGCTGAGAAACTAACAGCTTTGCTAGATTATGTGTAAAATAGGATTACAAAGCCTTTGAGGCACAAACACACCCCTTTGCCATCCCAAATTATAAAAGGCACGACTTCTGTAAAGTTTAGTCCCACTCATAATGAATGCATCCATGGTCATTTGCATATTTTTCTTCATTCAGGTTGCTCATCTGGTCTTTCAGTACTTGAAAATGCTTCAGACTCTTGGGCCCCAACAAAGGTAGGCCCTTTACGTGAAGTGTGCTACACAGGGTTTTCTTGAAGTAGAATCTATGCACATACTATACTCAGTAATGAAGCTTGCAAGACATTATGAAAAGCTTTGTTTTTCTTTGGCAGAATATATGAAGAAATTCAAAAGATCGAGGCCAATGAATTCCACTATCAGGAGCAGGTACGATTAAGCATTTTACACTATTGTCAGCGTATGAACGCTAGGCTGTTTCTCAACGAAAATTGAGTATTTTTGTATTCCTGGCTATTAGAACCATTTTAAAAGTAGATGGTTATGAGTATTTGTGTGTAGACTTAGTACTTTCAGTGTTACTTTTACAGACTGATCCTATTGAGTATGTGGAGGACATCTGTGAAAACATGCAGCTGTTCCCAAAAGAGGACTTTTTAACAGGAGACCAGCTAATGTTTGAGTTCAAACCGGAGGTAGTTGTCCTTCACGGGCACCATTGATTTTCATTTATAACAGGTTTTGTAAAATAGGTACATATTGGTGCTATTTTAGCATGTCTAGCAAAAGAAAACAGGAAATCTTTTATAATTGTGGGCATATTTTGCTCCTAGGTGATCTCTGCTGCACTGAAGCTGCTCACTCCAGAGAAGGCCAACTTGCTCCTTTTGTCCCCCGAGCATGAAGGCCAATGTCCACTCAGGGAAAAGTGGTTTGGGACCCAATACAGTGTAGAGGGTTTGTACTTCTTTTCAATTTCAATTCTCTGTTTTCATTCTGCTTTATTCCATGTGTCCATATTTGTTCAGTATGAAAGTGATAGTCAGAATGCCGAATTGGATGTTGAATTGTTAACATTGCAGATTAAACTATTGCAATAAGCTTTTAATGAACCACAGAATTATGTACAGGATACTTAATATACTCATACACAAACAAGCGGTAGTAGGGCCCGTTTGAAGTGGAGAACATGCGCTAGCTTATCAAAATGAATCCGTGCAGCCACTGCCGTGTAGATGAAGATCTGATGCCAAAATTAGGAAGCCCCTTGGTTGTGGGGGAGTATTTTGGTTTTAAACATAACCGCAGTAAACGACAACCACTAGATTGTGGGTGGTTATTCAGAAGGGAAATGCATCTTAAGTCCAAGCTCAACAAGCTGTTGCTGCCTGTAAGCATGGGTGGATTTAACTCTCTCCGTTCTCTCCATAATCTGTTTATCTTAATGTTGTAGATGTCATATTGCACACAAAAGTTGTTATTAGGGATGCACGGAAATGAAAATTATTGGCAAAAACTGAAAAGTCAGGATGCACTTGGCTATAAAACAATAATAACGTCAATCAAACGTATTTAATAATTGTACGAACATTTAAACTGCATATAAGGCGGTTGTTAATATTATTTCTACTTTGGTTTGTTAGTAAAAAATAAGCATTTAAACAACAATACTGCAAAAACTTATTTTCTTGACAGATTTTTTTCAAACATGCATCACTAAAAATATAACTAATATGTGATACAGTGCATCTGTTGAGCAAAATTATCTTTTTTTGCGTTATTTTTTCTAAATTTCAGTGCATTTGCCAAAATTTCAGTGCGTCCCTAGTTGTTATATAAGCCCACCTGTGGTTAGATGTCCATTTGATTGACATTAATACTTGAATGACAAAAATGTTTTTTACAGAATATCATTTAAGTAAAAGATTTGCTATTTCTATTTCTTAATTTCGTGCACTTTAAGGAATTTCTTTCCCTTCTCAGGCAGATGTGCTTGCTGAATATTATTGTGTCCTGGTTTTAAATTTACTTGAGATTAATTGAAATTTATGGTTAGTTAATCGCATTATGCAAGAAATGGCATTAAGCAATTTTTCTCTATATTGTGCAGCTCTGGAGACACAAAAGGTGCGTTCCATTCGACAGGGTCCCTATGCAATGTTCACTGCTCCCTACTCCCTGAACACGGTATATCAGTTGAA
>JAOTRC010000039.1:18999277-19011634 GCA_027497675.1 Cyprinella lutrensis
TTTTAGCTAAATAACAGGTCTGGATCTCCATCTTTTTACCACATTACGACAACAAAAGCACTTGAACGCAACACACTAGTAAATACCAGTTCACAAGTGGAAAATATCCTGTTTTCCATAGCACGTGAACGCAGCATAACACTTTAAGTCGAAGGATTGTGGCTTGAAGTTGATTATTTTTCCAGCATGAATATATATTTTTTCAGATCAATCAAACCATGCTCCACCCACTGCTTACGGGCGGAATTTTTTTTTTTTAGAAACACACCCAAATAATTTACTGACAACATCTGTTAAATACTCCTTGTCTGGGGTGTGTCTATAGTTTCCAATAGGCTTTAATGAAAGTGACAGAAATAGCATTGTTTAATTGTAGATTAAGTGTTTGCCGGCTCTAGTGCTGTGCACATACTTTAACCAAGTTTTTCTCCAAGTTTTTCTGCGTAAATTAAGTTTTTCTCCAAAAGTGCAACTTATTCTTGTATATTACTATGTTAAAAAACTGAACATAATACTTTAGAACACTGAAAATAATTCATTTTAGCAGAACAGGTTTTACTGTTAACTTGCAGTCAAAATTCAGAGAAGGCATTACAAATATGACAGCTGTATTTGGTTCCAGTTTTAAAATGATATTCTTGAAGAAACACTTAAACAAACCCATTAGAAAGCACTTGCTTTTCCTTATATAAACAATGTCCTCAGTTGTTGTCCTTGGCCCGCAATTATAATTCCTTAACCTCAAGTGAATAAAAGTGTAAAACATCACTAAAATGGGTGGCTCTATCTTTGCAGATTTTTACTCTCAGACAACAGCATAGAAAATTCCAAAAGACAGAAATTCTGAGAATCAATCATTAACTAAACATTTATGAAATCTCTCCCTCAGTGATTTATCATCTGCTAGACTAGAGCAGTAGTTTCATTCCATTCGGTTTGTTTGTGGGGGTTTTACAGACACACCACATACTATATTGTGTTACACAGAAACAGAAATCAGTGATCACGTGTGATTTTGTTCTAAACCGATAGTTAAGCAATCGGTTCACAAAACAGAGGAGCCTCCGTCAGAGCAAAATTAAGAACATGTGGAGATGGAAATATTTACACTTCTGGAGAATTATGTAGGCCCAGCATGAACCAGGCAACTCCAGATCTGGACTTTTTCTATAAATGGGTTTTAGAGTTTGAGGTATATGAACTGAAC
Source organism: Cyprinella lutrensis (assembly GCA_027497675.1). Taxonomy (NCBI): domain Eukaryota; kingdom Metazoa; phylum Chordata; class Actinopteri; order Cypriniformes; family Leuciscidae; genus Cyprinella; species Cyprinella lutrensis. Next base: position 19,000,485 of record JAOTRC010000039.1, read on the forward strand.
TTCCATCACGTGTCCTACAGTCTCAATAAAGCAATGCAGCTGGTGCAGACTAGGTCAATAGCTGTACAACAAGGCACTTGTAATGTATACCATACCAGAGGGGATATAATATATTTACACTTGAATAAAACCCACCTTTGCTTCCCTTCACTGACAACATTAGAGAATGGAAAATGACCTCAAACCTAGCACCGCCTGAACAGCGTTGAGGAGAGAGGTGAGAGGTTGAGAATGTTTCAAACAACAGCAGTTTGTATGTTTCCCATCAGCTGCCAGGCCTCTTTGGCCCTGCTGTATGTCACAGCCACAGGTTTTGGCAAATCATTAGCATGTTAAGAAAATATAGCTGGCTTGGATTTCTAAAAGGAACAAAGTTGGTTCCCCCTGGCTTACGAGCAGCCAATCAAATCTATGTGAGGTAAAGCTGGGCGGAGACTTCAGAGAACATAGCATTCCTCAGGTAATTAACATGTTCGCCATGAAGTCAGAAACATGCTGATATATGTCACCTGGTTGTTCATGCCAAACTCACTATGGGGCAACAACTTTTTCTCCAGTCTTGGGGGGCTGCTTCAAAACTGCCCCATGAAGCGGGGTATTGTTCAGTTTTAACTGTGCAGTACTGCTGATGACATTTCCTTCCTGTGGACTAGGGTTTTAGGCATTTGACTCAATAATGTCTTGTTCATAATGATGGCTCCTAGGTCAATGAAGCCTCTGCACTGTGAAATGAAGGACTCATAGAGAATTGGAGAATCATCAAATTTTAATTTAATGATTTATGTTAGATGTAGAAGTATTAAATTGCCAATACACCCTATAGCAAAGTGTTAGCCCCTCTGAACCTGTGAGGTGAAACCTTTCAGCTCTCTAACCAGATCCCAATAGTGCCATTCAAGCCAGCCAGAGCCAGCAGATCTGGAATATATTAAGAATCCCCCCAGTCACTGACAGAAAGGATGAATAATTACCTGATTAAAATGTCCCAGTGACTGATTTATGCAAAAAGAAGCTGCAAGATGTTCCTCCCCTGGGACATGAGGTTTAGTCAGTGCTATCAGCTGCCAGAAATACATTGTATGCATGAGAGAATATGACACTTTGGACTTGCAAGGCTGACATGCAAAGTCAATTAAATGGCTGTCCAACTGAGCTAATTTTCTGTATTTTAGAGTGAAAGCCATGACATAATAGTCACAAACATGTATCAAACTGCATTTATAATAAGGATGGATCTTAAAATAAATCTCTTTTGAGCATGTGGTGTACCCTTTAATACATCAGAAATGTATTTACATGCTTATTGACATGCTTGCATGCATAAAAACTTTGCAAACCTCTAGATGAGATCTAGTGAAACAATTTCAAAATAATGCATATTGTAAAGCTGCACTTTTATTTTTCCTTCTACATTTTGCAATATCAGAATTGTTAATAGGCATTTAATGACATTTTTTTTGGATGGGGACATGTCCCCACCACTTTTTGCCATGGTCAATATTGACCCCACCACTTTTGAAACATCTCGTGGCATGGATGTACCAATACAAATAAAATATCTCCAGTTAGCTAGCAGCATTCGTTTCATTTGTTTGTTCAATAAGATGCGATCTAGCGCTGAAATGTGGTTTCTTCACTCGGATGCGCGCTGAAATCCGTTGTGGAGGTTTCATTCGTTCCGGTGAAATAACAAATCAAAATACACACTTATCTATCAAAGTGCGTCACAGTTTAAAAGCTTTACATACAGATTTGGACTGTGTTAAAGAAAAGAAAAATATGCATAACTGATGATATTATAAGATGAGCCAAAAATGAATGGGAATATGGGACGCCATTTGTGAAGCGGCTCAAGCTAAAAATAACAGCAACATTTTGTCACATTTGTCACATTAAAAAACTGGTATGAACTTTTGACAGTCACATTTTAGTGCATTTACATGCATATTTGTCAACTTAGGGATATTTAAAATAGTTATATCTAAATATTAAATGTTAAACCTAAATGTTAAATCAAAATATTAAACTAAATGTTAAATATAAATGTTAAATATACATTTTAAATCTAAATGTTAAATCTAAATATAAACATTAAATCTAAATGTAAATGTTAAATCTAAATGTTAAATCTAAATATAAGATGTTAAATATAAATTCTAAATCTAAATGTTAAATATAAATGTTAAATATAAATGTTGAATATAAATGTTGAATCTAAATGTTTCTAGTGAAACTAAATATTTAGCTAATAGGCAAATTGAAAATGCTGGTATCCGGAAAGCTCGAGGTGGTCAGTATTTATAGAGTCAAATAACGAATAAAAAACGTCTCATCTGGGGAAATGGACTCATGGAGATGGATTATCGCGATAATAATAATTTACCTAAATAATAATTCGTTTGACATTTTAGCCGAGCAGAAAGGTAGCTCTGCTGGACTTTTTCCAAGCGAACGTGAGAGATCAGTCAAAGTGAGCCCCCTCGTGGCTGGCGATTATGACTACAGGTCATAAGTCCCGCACCTTTCATAAAAGTGACACTAAAACCTCAAAGTAGCCTATTCTTCAAATACAGTTTCTCCAAACGTGTTTATTAATATTAATCCATGTCCAAGAATGCAAATCCCCGGATGAGATGGTTTTTATTTGTTATTTGACACTACAAACACATACAGATCTCCTCGAGCTTTTATTTTGAAACTTCCGGTTAATTTGCATATTAGTTAAATATTCACCCGAAACGTTTATATTTATATGTAAGATTTATATTTAACATTTAGATTTAACATTTAGAATTCGATTTAACATTCAGATTTAGATTTAACATTTAGATTTAGATTCAATATTTAACATTTAGGTGTAACATGTAATATTTAGATTTAACTATTTAAAATATCTCTATGTTGACAAATATAGATGTAAATTTTCTAAAAAGTGACTAAAAATTCATACCATTTTTTTTAAACACAGCTTGGAAGCTAAATGTGACATAATGTTGTTATTTTCAGCGTGAGCCGCTTTAATAACGGCGCCCCATATGGGAAAGGGTTTTTTAAAGCAAGCTTATAACTAGTCGAATAGTATTGGTAGCGAAAGTTAAATATTTTAATGAAGTGCATGCATAGCCAGCCTATTGTGTTATGGACATCAAAATGTAAAAGTTAAATTGTGTACAAGCCAAAGCAGGCCATGAACTAAGATTGCAATCGACAGGCCATGCTATACAATACAATAATGCTAGCTATAAAATGTGTATGCATTTATCATTTAAACTGAATAGCTAATTGTTTGTAATACCGTATGGTATTGTTGCCACCTGAAAAGGATTAAGATGATAAACACGTTTTCAACAGATGACTTATGGTGCAACAAACTTTGTCACACTAATCGAACTGATGCAGCCTAATCTAATCACGACAGGCCTGGTTGAACTGATTATTGTCATGCAAAATAGCGAACCTCTGACAATCAAGTAAACGACCGAGCGGGTTTCAATTTACAACTTCCACTCAACACATTATCACCCCCTGACATAGCCTAACAATAAAGCTAAAGTTGTTATCATTAAGTTAATGATAGGCTATCTGACCATAAGCAGCGAAACTAACGAAACCGCGGAGGTTCGAGTAATTCTCAGATAGTTATTAATTCTAATGTAATCAGAGAAGGATTATTATATTTACCTTCATGAGGTACTGTACGTGCCCGCACATGTCCTTCGATGCTCAGGCCTCCAGTTCTCGCCACCAGATGGAGCACTAGACAACCGAGACAGCCAGGGGCTCGAGTCTGTTGAATAATGGCTGTTCAAAATGCTAATTGGGTGACTTTTTACATTATGATGATGATGATGATTATTTTGTACATTATTATTTGAGAAAATAGCAGAAAAACACATCAAGATTAAATAATAATGCGTAGGCATGGGCCTATATGTTTCATAAATTGTATTACATTCTTTTAATGAGCCATTTTTTCAATCTATTCTCTATTTAATCTAATCTATTTTGCAGTCTGAATGACACTGTTTTGATTTAAAAGTGCACGTGCTTTGGTTGCTATTAGAAATGTAGCATTTTTGAAGCCTATACATTAATTATTTTTGCACAGCAATTGCAAAATAGACAAGTGTGAGAATGCAATAGAAATGCCAACTGCAAAATAAACAACATATAAAATAAGAAATAACTAAAATTATACTTATATATTATATCCAATATTATACTACGTATTTTTTTCCTTTTGAAAGTTTAACAATAGGTTAAATCTCAGAGCTTTAAATCCATCTATTAGCAACCATCTATCAGTAATGAGTTTTCATTTTTAACAGATAAGTCTGCAGGATTTCATTATGGAAATAGCTCCTTGATCGTTCCCCACACAAAGACAACTGTAGATGTCACAATACTTCACACAATAGGGGACTCCATAGAAACCATCGTGGGCAACTAGCATGAGGTTTCGACTGCAGTTTCAACCACGCCTACTCTCCTCCTGCTATATAAAAACCAATGCTCCCACATCTCGAGCCAAACACGACCCGAGACAGTATCGGAGCAGACCGAGAGAGAAACCACTCGAAATCTCGTTGGATTACTATCGCCTTCAAATATCGACAAATCCTTTGGAATTATATTATTTGGAGGAATTTCGATTTCTGGATTATAATATAATTTAAGGACAAACATGACTCTGGAGGAAGTTGTTGGATGCAGCAGCACTGACAGAAAGTAAGTTAACGTTACTTGTTATGCATAACTAAGGAGATTCAATATATATATTCTTTTTCTCATTTTAAATGTATCATAAATTAAAATTGACAATTATTTTTTTTCTTTTCTTTTAAAGAATGGAAACAGTACGTGAAGCTCTCGAGGAGCTGCTAGTGGCTGCGCAACGACAAAACTGTCTGACAGTTGGAGTCTACGAGTCTGCACAACTTATGAATGTGTAAGTATTTTACTCAATTAGTAACATGCAATTAGTATATAATCAGTGACATGCATTATAGCAAATTGGAAATACCGAATAGCATATTAAATTAAGCATTTGCTAACTTTTACAGTGACCCAGACTGCGTGGTCCTGTGCGTTTTGGCTACCGATGAAGAGGACGAGAGTGATGTTGCGCTTCAGATCCACTTCACGCTCATCCAAGCTTTCTGCTGTGATATCGATATCAACATCGTGCGTGTGTCCGGCATGAGGCGTTTAGCACAGGTTCTCGAGGAGCCTCTCTCCACTGACAGCAACGCCAATGAGCCAAGAGACCTCCACTGCATCCTTGTAACTGTAAGTCTTTTTACGCATGTTGTCGTTAACTACCTATAACTTTTTCTTTTTTTTTTTAGCTAAATACAAGACTAGGCTAAAAACGTGTTCTGGAAGCAATTTGCATCCTTAACACAAATCAGGGAAGTGCAAAACAAACTATCGTAAAAGATTTGCAATACTAATCATATTTCTTTCCTTCTTATAGAACCCACAAGCTGAGCATCTGAAGCTGAACGAGGTTGGGAGTTACTGCAAGGAAAGCCGTTGCAGGAACCAGTGGGTGCCCTCCATTGCCCTGCAAGAGCGTTGAGCTATTCTGCACTGAAATGTGCTGAAGAGAAAAGGAATATTGATGTCGTCCTTCAACTGTCATGAGGACACACTCATCAATTAAAGGGGCCATTCCAGAGCTTCCAGCTTTCACTTCCATGTTTGTGGAATTCGAAGTGTCAGAGGATACTCGAGACATTCGTCCACGTTCCTCATAATGCATGGTCGGTGTTATCGCCCTTTGGAAGGACCAAAGGAACACCAGGGGTGGTTGTGGTGGACTGTGTCGGACCTCTAAAGGGATGCAGCAAGGATGCTACGGGACATTTCCAGACGGCGGCGTATGGCCGCACTTTGCACTCCACGTGGGGAATGAATGAATAACACGTGACTCAGACCTGACAATTATTGTGACAGGTCTACAGAGGAAAAGAACTTCCGCTTTCAATAGGAGACTGCTTTTAAAGACTGAATTGGTCTTATTAAGAAATAATGTTTTATTTATGCACAACACTGATGTCATTCAAAACAGTTAATATATTTGGTTATTTATAAATTTACAAATGTGTACTTTTCTTATTAAATAAATTTTATGCCTAATGGTTAAAAAAAATGAACAGTTCCTGTTGTGTTTTTTATGCCAGATTTGAAATCAGAAAATGCCTTTTTTTGGACATTAGAGAGCAATCACATGGACTGACATGAGTTCAGTTTAGAGCTGGTCATAAAAAGACAAATTAGTTAAAAATACTCTTGCTTCCTTATTGGAATAACCAATATTATCATTTCAGATGTTATTTTAAGCACATAATAAGGAAGAGAGGGACATAAATTGTTCTGTGGGACAACAGACAGTTATGATTAATAGTAAAGAAACATCATTCCCAAGAAGATTGCTGTTCACATATTGACTTCCCCCTACCTGCATCATAAATCATACAGCCTAGATGCAGCACTATGTGTACAAAAGTAAGAGGTTCCTTATCTGGTTCTCAAACACAGGGCTTTGTTTGCAAGAGGTGCAAAATATACATGTATGAGAACACAACACTGCAGGTAGACATTCTACACGTGCCTTTTAATATCTTCCTGCTCAAGGAGAAACTACAGTCAGATCAAAACAATGAACTGCTTAGCTATTCTTTTACACTGTTTCTAATATTACCCTTCAGCCAAAAAGACAAAGTGGCACAGTCATGTAGTAATCTATTGTTCAAAAAGAACAATCAATGTCTTTATAGATTGGAAATGAAAACATGCGCAAACACATTAGTCACAGACTAGTGCTGTTTTCAGAAGAGCAAAAAAAGGGGAGGGGGGGATTAATAGCTTGATGACTTTGACTTCACTGACCTTTTCTTTGCTGACTGTGAAAGGTCAGGCTGGCACATAAACAGAAGGGGTGAGTTGATCAAATAGCCTGTGATTTCCCCATTAACTTTGCAGACATCTAAATGGACTGGTTGAAAGAGGCTGCATGTGACAGACCCCACATCTTCAACACCATGACTTCCAACAAGACTAATGCACTGACTCACACCATATTCCTTAAAGACCAACTGAGACATCTGGGCATGATTCTTCCACAACTTTAGTAATACGAAGTGAATAATGTCATGACTCATCAACATCTGCAAAGGCAGAGTATCAACCTTTTCTTGAGAACACATAACGCTGTACAGAAGAGTTGAATGGCATGTCTGTATTTTCACAGGGAGCTCTTGTTCTTACATGTGGCAGTGTTTACAGTTCCCTTGTGCCAAAAAGACTGGAGAGGGGTAAAAGGAAAAAAAAAAACAATAAAAAAAACAATGGCACAATTCAAGAGGGGTGATGAGGAGAAAGTTATTGAGATATAATCACCCACTTTATGAAGTCATCAACAGGGGCCATTGTTTAGGTGGGGTGGATCAGTAAGCAACTGACAGATATATTCACGTCTTCATTGTAAAAGCCCAAGAGAAAACAGTGTTTTCTGACCCAAGGTGCAAAGCTGACGTTGATGGGCTCCTCTGCAGACAGACATGACTAAAGCATGGTGCGTACCCTGGGCGGCTGCTGGGCTGCGCTGACGTCAAGCCGGAGGGAGAATATAGAAGAAAAACAGGAACAGAAGGCTCTTATTTCCATGGCAGCAATAGCACAGCCCTTTCACAACGATACTCACTATACTGAGGTAACTGCCATGAATAGTCTGACTGCACGTTCTATTCTTAGACTAGAAGGAGCTATATTTGAGCCTGTCACTGACTCAAATGTTCACTGAAAAGCTAAAAGTGGAGCACGGTGGGGTTTTACATCAGACATAAACACTGCAGTCTGAATATGAACACAGCATAGTAGAATTACGATGTTTGTAGTGTGCATATTCATGGGCAATCTATTTTAAGATCATGAAATGAAGAAAATCACAGGCTAAAATGGAGGTTTAAACACGCTTTTACATGTTTATTCCAACAGAAAACATTAGTTGAGCTTCGGAAATAAGCATGATTAACTTCTCCAAATGAATCCACTGTTGTACAGAGCTTCGCACATGATAGTCGTCACTTTTATTTAGGGCTTTATACAATACAGATTGTTTCAAAGCTGCTTTACAGTAAAATAATGATTCAATGATGCAAATAGAACTCAATTCTGCTCTAAAAAGACTTGTAAACAGTCATTATTTAGTTGAAATCAGTTTAGTGTGGCCATTTCAAGCCAGAAGTCAGATTGTGGATCTGTAGCATTCAAAATAGTTCTAAAATCGATTATTATTTGGAATTAAGAATTCGTTTCCACTTAATTCATTGCCATGTTTTATTAATTGCTTCCTCAACTATTTACTAACTTGTTCCCTTGATTTAGTTAAATAATGGCTATGTTGTACTAATCCATTCGCATGTTTAAATCCTGTTCAATCATGGCTGTGATATAACGAAAACGAGGGAAATAATTAGTGCATGTACACTATTTAACTAAAACATTGGAATGAATTCTTAATTCGTGGTCATGTGCATGACTCTGTACTGCTACTTAGAAAATATGAAGAATAAAATACCACATACATGTATGCTGATTATTGAAATTATTTCATAACATTTTTAAAAAAATATTTTTTAGTAAAAAATGAACACCCCTCACATGCCTGAATGGTTGCATCTAATACTTATTGAATATTTGAACCTGTATGAATAACAATAAATATTGGATGCAGCCATTTAGCTAGATGTTCCCAGAAAGTCAGTATAAAACATAACAGGTTCAAAGGTGCTATGCACGATTAGCTGGGGTCATGGATGGACATGTTGTTGAAATAGCGTGAAGTCAGAACGAGAGTCATGTGCAGCTGGGTCAACCCCTCTCTGTCTGACACACTAATGAATTCATGTGTTCTGCTGAGCCAAGGTCAGGGGCCGTGAAAAATAAGATCCTCTCATGATAGTCTCATCACTCAGTTCCTTATGAAGCCCCTGTTGTGCAGCAGCAAACAGAGCAGTCACATGACTTTAAAGACTCACGAGACATTTCATGTCTGTGAGTTTAAATTAGTTCTGACTGAATGCCAAGGTCTGTTTAACAATAGCCTAAAGCAAAATTCATTTCATTTTAATTTATATTTATACAATGTTTGGTAACACTTTGTTTTACAGTCCCATTGTTACATATGTTACATTCAGAACTATAAATTGTGCATAATTACATAAAACTAACCCTAAACCGAACCAAACCCTATTCCTAACCCTATAGTAAGTATGTTAATATTACTCAGTACTTAAATGTGTAATTACAGGTTTACAAATACACCTTAAAATAAAGTGCAACCTAATGTTTTAACCTAAGCGTCCTGAAGCACAGCTAGCATAGTCAGAGGGTACATGGGACAAGCCAATAGAAGTTCAGACACACTTATTTTAGAAAAATGCAGGTAATGACAAAATCAATTGATCAATAATGTGTATTGCATATAATTGTATTGTTTTTCACCTGCTTGTTTACTTCTTGGGTCAAATATCATTAATCGTGGAATCCTAAAGCTGCATCCACCCACCGTTCTCCTTGACGCAATGGGACCTTGTTGTCAAATTGTGGGCCTATCCTATGGTAAATAAACTCATCAGCATGTCATACACAGCTTTACAACCCACATTTCCTGTTGCCACCACAGCATGTTTCCTTTTACGACATTGGAGATTAATGGTCTGCAAATACAGAAGAACCAGCAAAAATAGCAACACAAACATGGATTTTGGCGACTGAAGGGCACCCATTCAAAATCAATACAAAAATAACTCTCTTCCTTCTCCAAAAACAGTGTTCATAATGATATCAAACGTTAACTTGTCAATACGAACACTTCAAAGAAATGCCCCATTCTATGATGTGTATTGTGTATAATTTGCTAAGTTAATTATTGTCTGTGTTGTGCATTTAGACAATATTTTATGACTACTATTTTAGTGCAGACCATACCTTGATAAGAGCACTCAGTGGTTTCTCCACTTCCTCTACAGTCTGACAGTCAGGAAACACCATATATGTCTCACTGGGGGTTACAGAGATTCATTCATTGGTCACGTTAAACTGAAGATGGGAACATGTGGACTTCCTCCTGGGACTGATTGATTAGCAGAAGTTAAGTGCACCGGAGCCAGTGGGAAGTCAGGCACGCGCCCGTCAGCTCTGAGTCTGTAATCTGACAGCACACATTGCACGAAGACAATGCCACACACAAAGCCCTGACCAAATGAAGTGGGTCACAAAACTTAGCAGAGCATCACCACTTCACGAAGACAGAGAACGTTTATCAGCTTTAAAACAGTGTCACATGCTCCTAATCTTCATTTTGTAAAAATGTCTGTTTGCATTCTCCAAATGCAGGGCCCATTTTTCATTAGAAGTTGTATTTTCACTTCCGCTAATAAGCGGATCTAATTTCAGTGTTGCTCGAAACGAACCAATCAAGCAAACATTTCTAAAGCCATGTGTCGTGCTCATATGTGAAAGTAATTATTAGGCTCGTGTTTCCTCAGCAGAAATCAATCAGTCTGGGGCAATCACCAGTGGCGGAGAGAGACGACTGTTAACGCCAAACCTAATATTTCTGCATGGACTCGGGATCAGAACCACAGTGGCAGAAAGAAAGGCAGTCACAGGTTTTAAGAACTACTCCAAACACATGGCCAATGCACAACAGTAATTATAGACAAAATTGTCATTTTCAATCAGATCTGAAAGGTAACTTCTCTAGATCAGGATCATAGCATAAACATGAAAGTGTACTTTCTTTAAGTAATATTTAATTAGATATTATAACAGTGCATTTTTGAAAAGTGCGTAAGTGAGTTTAGAAATATTGTCATGAAAGTGTACTTTCTTTAACTAAAACTTAATTAGACATTATAAAGTGCATTTTTAAAAAGTGCACTTAAGTGTGTTTAGAAATATTGTCATGAAAGTGCTTTCTTTAAATAACAATTAATTAAACATGATTAAAAAGCGCATTTGTGAAAAGTGCACTTAAGTGTGTTTAGAAATATTGTCATGAAAGTGCTTTCTTTAAATAACAATTAATTAAACATTATTAAAAAGCGCATTTGTGAAAAGTGCACTTAAGTGTTTATATA
>JAOTRC010000039.1:19011734-19024514 GCA_027497675.1 Cyprinella lutrensis
AGACATTATTACGAAGTGCATTTTAAAAAATTGTATTTTAGTGTGTTAAGAAATATTGTGATGAAAGTGTACTTACTTTAACTTAAACTTAATTATATATGACTACAAAGTGCATTGCAAAAAGTGTACTTAAGTGTGTTCATAAATATTGTGATGAAAGTGTACTTTTAAACTTAATTAGATATTATTACAAAGTGCATTTGTAAAAAAAATGCACTTAAGTAAGTTAATAAATATTGTCATTAAAGTGTATTCCCTTTAAGTATACTTAAGTGGACTTTTATTTGAATTATATTATATTATCTGCAAATGCACTCTTCAAAAAGTATACTTTTATTATTTTAAGCACACAAAATTATGCTTTCAATACAATTAAGCACACTTCTTTTTCACAAGGGCAGGTATGCATCTGAGTAAACATGTTAATCCAATAATTATAAGTATTACTTGAAATTTCAGATTTTTAGCTAAATCGGTGTACTGTCGGTTGCTCAGAAAACACTGTAAAAATACAACAGAGAAAAAGAATATAAAAATGTTACAGTTCATTAGTAAACAGTTAATGATAAAAAAAATGGAAAGACACTACATGCAATTCTACTGCAAAATATTATAAAAACTGTTTTAGACAATAATATTTTGTTTAAATAGGTTCGCTGTAAAAATTGACCAGTTGACTTAAAACTATGAAGTAAATAAACTTCATATTAAAAGAATTAAGTTACATGAACAATTACACATTAAGCATGAAGTTTATCTACTTTTCCTCACTTTTTTAAGTTGTCTACTGATCACTTTTTTTTAGTGTTGTGTAGTGTAATTACATGAATTAAAGTTAAAAATGATAAAATATAGAAACATTTGTTGCTTCAAACATATCCAATACAACACTGTGAATATTGTTTATGATAAAGTTCTGAACCACAGCTAGATGTGTTTTACTGTAAATGTAACAAGAGCTTCTTCTATTTAGAAAAAAACACATTTACATCTGCTTATTTAGCTGTTCACAAACCTATTTTTTCCCTTCCTTGTCTTCTTTAAGCACTGAGGTCAAAGGCCACCTGATCACTTTAGGTCATCAAAGGTCATCTTTTTCAATGAGTCTCTCCAAAAGTCTGAGTGAGCAGGTCATTTTAACAGTGCTTGCTCAGGGGAGACAAAACAAGAGGGTGGCTTAACTTTCACTTCCTGCAGTTGAGTTGTCTGAATCATCTCTAAACTAACTGAAAGTGCAAGGGTCAGTATTTTATAAAAAAAAGAAGTCCAATAATGGTAAACAAACAGGTAGTCAAATGCAAACAAACACATTTTGTTTTGTACCGTACTTTTCCACGAATATTGGATGGCGGAGTATAATCATGTTTACAGTGTTTTTAGATTGTTTGATGCAAGTACAAACATGCAGATAGAGAAGATAGAGACACTTCCAGCAAAGATTTAATCCAACGACCCATTCAGAGAACAGACTGTTCCAAATAATCACAGTGACCCAACAGTAAAAACCAATCGATAGGTGGGTAACAGCTAAAACTTGTTTTCACCATTCTGAGAGTGTGTTGAAAAGCATATTTACAATGTTTACAGCAGCCGTCTGAACCTCCCTGACTAGCTGGCTCGCAGCCAGGCGTCTGTGTGTGTATCGGTGTCTGGGAGACTGCATGATCCGCAACGGTTACAGCCCTGATCACGCAGTCATCACAGTGGCTTAACAAACCTTTAGCGGCCCCAGCTAACTGTCTAAGTCTGGCAGACTCCAGCTAACTGTCTGGCTATGCAGGTAGTTTTTGTCCTCAAGAGACAAATTAGGCAAACAGGCTAGTAATAATAATTGTAGTGTGTACTGTCTGTTCTTTTGGTGTGAGTGTGAGTGTCTGTCTAGTGCATGAGTAAATCAGACACTGACACAGATATTAGAACTTTATGCTTTCTTGCAACTATACTGGACTCACAACACAGTGTTCTCTAGATAAAAAAAACTATCAAGCTTGAGTTAAAGTACCAAGTGTTATATTATGTGACTAAAGATTGGTTGTTCTCTATTATAGAGATCCCACTCTTCCCAAAATGGCAAAAACAAGCAGAAAACAGGATTACAGCTAACGAGACAACCAAATTACATAGTTGTTTTCTCTTTGTCTGAGCTAGACACTTTCTGACAATGTCATTCCAGAATAAACAATCTAGTAATTAGACACTCCTAGCATTAGTTAGACTTTCTCTGTGATTGCTTTTTTTTTCACAATTACACATCAAAGCTATTTTTTAAAAGGATTTGTTTGTGTACAAGGTATATATTAAAATGAAACAGAAATATATTTTTAATTATATATGCAGTGTATATATATATATATATATATATATTACTGCATGACAATGTATATCGTTACCCAGGTAAAAAAAAAATGTTCATCGTTAGAGATTTTGCTATATCGCATATATCGATATAGCAAAAGACACACTGCGTACACGCGTGCAAAGAAAGCAATGTCTCTCAGCACGCGATTGTTAATTGAGTTCTCTTTTATGTCTTATTTTGCTTGAAAACATACACATTTATGTTAAAATGCTCATCGTGTGGAGTATTCATATTAACACAGCCAGTTATGTCTCAAGTGAAAGTAAACTGTTGGGATATGCATTTGGTCTTAAAGTGACAGCAGCCTAATAAACATGCATGCGGCTCTGTGTCATTAATGTGAATCAAAGAAAAGTAAAAAAATACTCTTTTTTAGCTTTAATGCATAAAATTTAACGTAATAATTTATATAAAGTATAAATAGAATTATTTTAATAAAATGAACCCCTACTGTCTAAATGTGCACTCTGCTTATCAATGATTGTAACTGACAACAAGTCATATTGCAACTTCAGTGCAAGCTTAAGGATTCTCCAAATGTACTGCAAGACAAGCCAATGACACTTTTTCCAGAAACTGTCGCTAATATCACGTCATTGAGCTAACAGGAAGTGGGCTTTGCATGCTGAGCTGTAAGGGTTCCAGATAAACGGTGACAATACACAGAAAGAGGGAAGCGGCTCTTCTCGCTTCTTTTGTATGAGAGGTTAATCCTGGACTTAATACAGATGGCTAGGGGATGACAAAATCTGGCTTGGCATGGGGGTAAAAGGCTCCACCGCAGACTACAAACACACAAGCTTCATTATAGAGTAACTGGCTGCACAAATCCAAGTTAAATGCATCTTGGTACTGTAGCTAAAAATTCATCAAACTAGACCCCAAGACTATGTTTAAGACCTTCAAAGGCACACATCAAAGACAAGATGCACTGCTGTGGTAAATACTCTGAAGCGACTGTTAATTTTTAAGAAAGAGGGGGGAACCCTTGAGCTCAGAATTCCACATCACGCCGTCAGTGACACGCGGCACAGATTGCATTCCATACATTCCACATTCCAAAGGTCACTGCAGGAGGCCAGTATACAGTACTGACTACACCCTGAACAAGTAACTGCTTGATATCCAATTGTACAAGTCAGATTGCCTCCAGAGGTTTGTGCAACCTGTTAAACATTCCTGTCATACAATAGACGACTTTGACCATGCAGATTGCCTAATTTTATTAGTTTAGATGTCTATATTTAAAGCAATCCTAAAAAGCTCCCAAAGCCTTGATAATTGTCTTGTTATTTGTCTCTTTTCCCAAGGTGTGGAAGAGCTAATACCTCTTTTATTTAGCAATGATCATGTTAGCAAAACTGCAGTCAATAATTGCATTTAGATTTTTTTTTTTTACTTGTCAACTTACAGTAGTTTAATACAATCAAAGCACACACCCTCACATTGCAAACAATTCATTCAGCCACCTGCATAAATACACACATTTGGCCTTAGGAAGATTTCAAAAACTCAGTGTAAAAGCTGTAGTTCTATATTTCACCCCAAAAAATATTTTTTGTGACCACACAATGGAAGTCACTGGGGTCCAGTGTTGTTTTGAACCCCATTTGTTTTTTTTTTAATAGATTTTTTTTTTTACAAGTACAAAGAAAAACAGAGAGGGAGGGCAACGAACAACCTAGAGACACCTGGTTTTCCATCCAAGTATTAACCAATACTAAACAATATCCTCTATGCAAGAGAAAACAACAACAATGCTAATTCCCCTTCACTCTATACCTACACACTCTTTTCTTTCTTTACTTTTTTTAAACACAAGACAAAAGACAATAAGATACAATGAACCCCATTTCATTGTATAGACAAAAACAGTTGAAGCCCATCCATTCATCCATCTTTTTCTGCTTACCCGGTCACGGGTCGTGGTGACAGAGATGCCCTACTCCCCTCTCCCTAGCCTAGACACTTCATCATTCTTCAATTCTTCAAAATAAACTAATTTTGTGTGTTACAGAGTAAAAAAAAAAATGTCATACAGGTTTGGAACAACACTTTCAATGATGAAAGAATTTTCATTTTTGGGTGAAACTATGAATGCCTTGCATTGTACCATCATATGTCAGTAATTCATAGACATACACAAATGAAATATCCGGTTAAGACACTTTCAGGTATTTCTTCAGGTACTTGTTCATTCTTATAATTCTTTACACATGCCATTGATGCGGTTGACAAACTCGGTTTAGACATGCCGTTACATGTTTTACTGAAGCATAATTGTTAACTGTTACCCATATATGGGTGTCATTTATAACAGAAACTTCCTGGTATTTATTGTCTATGTAAATAATGGACAGTGCTCAGGATGATGGACATACTTTATCTCTGAACCTTTTCAAAACATGCTATAAATCTGACATGAGCTTCGGAAGAACTGCCATCTATGGGAGTCCCTTTTTTGCCCACGCTTATTGGAGCAAATGTGTTTCTTTTTTAATGAATATTTGATCATTTCAGAAATTATGGAAGTGCCCTTTGATGGATCCCAGTGTAGAAGATTGTTGATTATGGACATTAATGTAACTCAGTGTCAGCAGGGAAGCCCACCTGATCAGCTGTGAGAAGACTTATTGATCATTTATGTAACCTTACATGTGCTCTTAGCAAAGTCTTATGATAATAACACTGGAATTAAGCAGCCTATAGCGATATATATTGTTTGCTTTGATTATCATAATGACACCTATAACATAGTGAATGATTTTATTGCTCTTTCATCAGCTGATGTAAATGTGTTCTACACTGTCATTGATCATCTGCGCCTCAGATGTTTCTCTTCAAATGTGATGTGTGAAAAAGGAGATATAATGATAGCCTACTACACTAAGAACTTTTTTCATTGGCCAGTAGTGGCACAGTAATGGTTGTGACTGGTCATGTGATCACATATGTTGGCCCCTATGGGGTGACCCACTTTATGTAAAAGAAACCTTTTAAAGTCCCCCTGTAGTCAATAATTGTATCCCTTAAAATTCATCTTTGAACGTTTTTTTCCTTGATGACATCCAAGATGTCCCTGTCTTTCTTTCTTAAGTCGAAAAGAAAGACTTTAAGGCATTTTCTAGTACATAATTGTACAACCATTATATATAAATTATACAGCTTTAAACAAACGTCTCCAACAGTACTCAATCTTGCTGCTTTTCTTGCTTTTCTAAAATATTAAAGAGATTTAATGTGATTTTCTTTCTTATTGTTGACAGCTTTAACACATTGTTTAAAGGGATAGTGATCACACACAAAAAAAAATAAAATAATTCTGTCATCGTTTACTCACCCTAATGCCATTTTAAACCTGGATGACTTTCCTTCTTCTGCAGAACACACAAAAAAAAACAGTCCCCACCAAGTTTCAATGATAGACAAAAAAAAGGAAACAAAAGAAAGTAAGTCATAGAGGTTTAGAATGATTTGGGTGATAATAATGAAAATAAAAAATCAGTGTTATCTATCCCTTTCAGAAAGTGTGCTTTATTACATTGACATTTATTATCACAGACATTTTCCACTGCAGGGTTAGCATTTTTACAGTCGTTTAAGGTACAACAGTTTGCCAAGGTTATGCGAATAGGGTTATTGTTAAGGAGAAAATCAGTTTGTAAGGGAGAACATGCCTGCATGCCAACTAGAGGAAGGCCTATTGTGAAAGAAATGTGACAAAAACTATAGCAGACAGCAAGCAAATTGAAATTCCAAAGCTTTTTGTTTCCAGCATCTACCCATGCCCATCCTTTACTAATGACTTTAGTAATGCATGACTGGTTAAGGCTGTAGAGGATAGTAGTCTTTCCTGAGGAGCCGGAGCAGGACAACGATGGGTGCCAGGAGAGCATTTTTTGTCATGATGAGACTAAATGGATTTTATGGGGAGTGTCAGAACATACAATGTAAAATATTCATAACACATCCTCCATAGGAAACTGTAGGTGGAGGTGGAATGTGGCATGACAGAAAGCAACTGTCTTTCTCTTTCTGTCCCCCCATCCCATCTCATCCGCCCCCTCCAACATCAGGTTTGTGCAGGGCAGAGAACAGGCTCGGGAACGTCTGCTTTGATTGTCTGATATCAAAAGCTTGTTTTGTGCATACGGCTGACGTAAAGCCATTCAAAATACCATCGATAAAATCATGCATCATGCTGCCCAACTGTCCCCTTATCTGCGCATCACAAGCCAGCACTAACATACTGTGCACTCTTCTAGTTGCAATGAAAGTATATGAATCATTATCACTCGTCGATATACACAGGGCAACCTTTTGAACGTTGTTGCCGGGCAACATTACTGAACATTTTGCAGTGAGATACACATTGCACAATCCCATCTTTTGCTCTTCTGTAAAGTGTATATTTGCATATAGGGAAGCACTGATATTAAGAGTTTGGTCGATATTAATAATCTGAGAATTATTGGATCAGATGCATGGCTGATATTAATGGCTGCTAAAAGGCTACTATTTTGTCAATAATAATAATAAAACATTGTAAAAACTCTACAAACATCACAAATTAAATGCTATGAAGAGATTTTGCCTCACAAGATTGTATTGTGCAGTGAAAAATATATGCATATAGATGTGCTAAAAATGACATTTACCAGTGTTTTTAGATTCTACGCATTTTTAAAGATTATAAATGAGCGATAGATGACAGGACTAAAAGATCCAATATCAAATGAATTTTTGAGAGCCAGTTTTTGCTTTTGTTTTATTGTATTGTTGTTGTATTTTTAAAGAAATTATGTATTCAGCAAAAACACATGACAGATAAAAAGTGACAGTAAACACCTTTACATTGCTTTGTGTTCTTTTGAACTTGAGATTTGGGGCTTTTCCTAGTGTTTTTTTTTTTTCAGACTATAGGAGGCAGAAAACATCCAAAATACACTTTTGTATCTTTTAGAGCCCTTTATTTATCTATTTGCATCAGTAGATTTCAATTATAAAGGCTGTTTTCTCGAAATGAGTTTTTCCTCCTACATTGAGCCAGAAATCTCCTCAGTAACACTTACATAGACAACTTTACAGTTTTATTCTATATAATACATAATACATCTATATTCTTTATATTATATATATT
The DNA here is from genome assembly GCA_027497675.1 of Cyprinella lutrensis. NCBI lineage: Eukaryota > Metazoa > Chordata > Actinopteri > Cypriniformes > Leuciscidae > Cyprinella > Cyprinella lutrensis. The sequence continues at coordinate 19,019,234 of JAOTRC010000039.1, forward strand.
ATTAAGGTTTTTACAAAAGGGTTTGTTCATTTTCCCGATTATATAAAATTTTATTCCTAAAAAATACAACATTTTTGCAAAATTTTATTCCTAAAAAATGGCAAATATTTAATTATTTGTGGCTGTTGATAGTATTTTCTGATTTGTGGAGTTATGGAAATCCAATATCCCCTCTGTAGAAACCTTTGGCTCTAATATATCAAATAAATGAAACAATAATTTTAAAACTGACTTCATCCAAAACGTTGTGATTTTTATTCTAGAAATGTATGCAAAGTAGTGCATATCTAATTAGACCACACCTCATTTCCATATGTAAACATAAAATCTCAGAAAACTTTTAATACAAAAACGTTTGCTGTTATTAATGTAATCAATTAACTGATGAAGTATTGTATAAGTTTTTTTTACCCTATTCACCTGTCTCGCCTCAAAATAGAAAACGATTATTTTAAAATAAATTAATATTTCACAAATGTAAAATTAAAATTACATAATATTTTATATAGCATAATAACTAATATTGGTTGATTAGCAATATGCATCCTTAGCATTGTACCTCATTAAAATGCAATTAGACACATTATAAAATATTTCTCTCAACTCTAATGCTAAACTATATCTAATGATTCTTATTTCTGTTGTTGTTGAAGTTGAATCAAGTCAAAATACATTCTAGAAATTAAGAACGGTCAAAAAAAAGTTATACAATCCTCTTCTTGGCTGAAACTTTGTTTTGCTCTGTTTTGGCTGCTCTGTCTGACAGGCGTTTTTTTTTCCAGCGTCTGCAGCACACTAGCCGTAGTAAACAAAGGCAAGCATGCATACACTTGCACATGCTCACGGATCAGTCTTAAGCCCTTAAGACGTTAACTATTGCTTTGCGACTGCGTGTTAATGATACATTCTCGATCCTAGCAAAACCAACACCTTTGCAGCGTGCAAAACAACAACAGCTGATGGTGGTCACTGTCATTTTTCCACCACAAAAACAGTCTGTCCCTCATAATCCCCCTTGTATTTTCTGCCCCACCCTGCTGTATGTTTTCTCTTCGAGCCTTGTGCATAAAGATCAGGTATTTTTTTGCAGCAGACTAAAAGAGCAAGTGCACGTCAAAACAAAAGGACAAATGTCCGCATATATTGACCTCAAGCACACTTTTTCATAGTTGTCAATGTCTGCCCACACACACACGCCACTTATGTAACATCCCCAGTTTCATGTACCACCCTGAGCTCTGTTGTTCTCCCCTGAAAAGAGCAGCTGAGGTGTTTTGGCCCTACCCAGCACTTCCCTTGAATGTGTATTTGACACATGCTCGGACTCCACTCCCTCCACTCACATGTCGGAGAAGAATACTACGAGAACACAGTCACGCTCGCTCACATGCTGCTCCTGGTTGTTTACCATTTACCAGCTGCTGAGTCATGGCTTCATTTGAACAGACTGTTCCAACTTTACATCTGATCTCGCTTTCATGTCTTTTCCAAATTTACATCTCTCTTTGATGTTTTTTAAAAATATATATTGTGCTGTAGACCAGTGACTTACAAGGTTACCTTCAACAAAGTGCACAAAAACAGACATCAGGAGATTTGTTGTAGACGTTGTCATTAGGAATATTTGTGCAAGACTAAAATGAAATCATAAGTCAAGAGTATTATATAAGATCTATTCTAAAAGGTGCATAGCATGAGTTACATAAAAATGCATTGCAAAGTATGTGCCCTTAAATCTTAAATGTGCTGGGTTATTTTTCATTTTTATTTTTTTTGATAAATCAATAATTTGTTTAACCCGTATTTTTCACAGATAATGCAATATTGGTTCACTACATTGCCATCTGGTATGTCTCTAAACAGAGTATCACCATGAAACATGAAGTGTAATAACAGGAAACTATTCACAAGTGAATTAATATAATATTTCTATATGGAATTACTTGATTTTTTACATAACATCCATTCACACAATATGATATTTGAGCTAAATTATTTTTCTTACGATTATTCATATTATTCAAACTTAAAAAATATGTTCTTATTGCTGTAATCTAACAATTATTGTGCTGAAAATAAACAGTAAAAGTAATTAAAAAATTAAAGAAAGATATATCAGAAAAAATGAGCAGTAAAAACAATTAAAAAATAAGTGCAGAAATAAAAGCTAGCTAGCTAGCTAGCTAGCTAGCTAGATAGATAGCTAGATAGCTAGATAGATAGCTAGATAGATAGATAGATAGATAGATAGATAGATAGATAGATAGATAGATAGATAGATAGATAGATAGATAGATAGATAGAGATTCAAATGTAAATATATTGTATATAATTCAAATGTAAAATGCTTAAGATTACAGATTAAAATTACTGTCCAAAATCCTTGAAAATCCTGAAATTTGTAAATTATAATTAATATAGTACAGGTATTTATGCTGCAACCCAGAAAGCCTTTGCTAGCTTTGGTCCATTAAAACCACTATTCATCAGCATGTATAAATAAAAAAACAAAAAAATTAAACTTCATTTCATTTCACCACAGTAAGACATTAATGTGGAAAAGGAAACTGTACTGAAAAGCACAGCAAAATAGAGCAAATGATTAGAGGCAATGTAGTAATGTAGATCAATTTTTAAAAAATTATATCACAGAGGTAACAGCACTTTTTACTGAGAAAAAAAACTGATGAACTGCCTTAACTTCTCCCTGAGGCTCCTGTTCATCTATTGACCAAGCATAAACCCACAGCCCTAATTCTCGCCCGATCGGAAACTCGCAAACCAAAGGCCATCTCCAGACCAAAAATGAATAAACCAACAGTAACCAAATCAAACATTTCTCCTCCAAACAGCACAAGTGTAGAAAGCTGAAACTAACATTTTCTAACTAACAACTCAAGGATGACTTCCCACACCTGTTAAGAACCCTGCAAGTCATGTGAGTGTGTGTGTGTGTGAGTGAAGGGTTAAACTGCTGAGGCAAGAGATCAGACAGAGTCATTGCCCTGAACTCCTGACATTCCTCTAACCCCCCCTCGCGAGAGCTGAGAAAATGGCCGGCTAGCTCACAGACACGCACACTCATCTCAAAGTCTAAGCGTGCTAATTTTTAGTAGACTGAAGTGAACTCTGCATACACACAACACACCTACAAACACATGCATAGTGAGAAATTAAAGTAAAGTAAAAGAGGGCTTGAGAGATTGAGACCTACTGTGTAGTTTGGCCTGGCAAACTTCCCACATGCTTTTTCCCCCTTATGACTCGACTAACCCCTCCCTCTTCTCAACGTCCTTCCTTTTCTGTCCTCCCTCCCCTTCCGCTGTGCAGCAAAGACCGCCTATCTATAGAAATGCTACCAGAAACTTCCTGTTTACCTTTAACCCCTCATGTCCCTCCCCAGATCTGTGAACCTCTGCTGGCTTTTCTCTTGACGTCATTCGTCATTTGATTCTGACCCTAGATTAGAGCTTGAGGGAGAAACAGAGCTGTCAGACTGGTTGAATGAGCAAACGTCTGTCTGCCTGAGTCGGCTGGAGGCAGACTTACAAAAACGAATGTACACGCATGTGCATGAGCCACTTATACAGATGGGGAGCACAAACGCACAGACATGCAGTGGGAGGTTATCAGGTATCAGGTTACAGTGCTGGTTGGAGACTCTGTCTGACAGACTGGCCCAGTTATATAAACCTCACAGATGCAGGGTCAGGAAGCAACAAAGCAAGTTGGCCACACACAGGCATGCACTCACACAAAGAGGCGGATGCGCACACACACAGAGACCGGTTTTACTCACACAACGCATTCACGCAGCACATGGATGGTAGAAAGCCGACAAGCAAGCAAACACACACACCTTACTTCACAAACTTTAGCCGTTTTCATTCAGGCATTAAGACTGCATCTTTTTATTATTATTTTTTTCTCTTAAACATGCAGAAACAGAGTTCAAATGACAAGTGAATCTGAATGCTTTTAAATAAATACATTTATATTAAATTTAATGATTTGGCTATGTCTATTAAACCTTCAAATCTGCAGTCATGCTGCCTCTGACCCAGAGAGAGCAGTTGTTGTCATCATGTACAGGTATGAAACAGCTTTCAAACTGTCAACAGTCTTTTCAAACATACAATTTAAAGAATCATACTGGTACACAAACATGACGGTTCGGTATGTACCTCGGTTTTGAAGTCACAGTTAGGTACTGGTTCAGTACAGCAGAGGGGTTCAGTACAGCAAAACTGTGTTTTTATTTATTTTTATTTTTTAACAAATGTGTATACGTGTATAAATAAATTCTATTAAGGATAAAAAACTAATGTTTTGAATACTGTTTAAAAAACTAATGTTTTGAAACTAATGTTTTGAAATGTTTTGTATTCACGAAATGTTTCATATTCTGGAAATGTTTCGACTTTAACCTCGAAATGTTTGACTGTAATCTCGCAATGTTTTGACTTTAATCTCGAAATGATTCGACTTTAATGTCGAAATGATTTGAATTTAATCGCGAAATGTTTCGACTTTAATCGCGAAATGTTACGACTTTAATCGCGAAATGTATTGTATTCTCGAAATTTTTCATATTCTCGAAATGTTGTGACTTTAACCTCGAAATGTTTGACTGTAATCTCGAAAGGTTTGACTTCAGTCTCGAAATTATTTGATTTTAATTTCAAAATGATTCGACTTTAATCGCAAAATGTTTCGACTTTAATCTCGAAATGCTAGATTTTTTTTTTACGTTGAGGTATCCAGGTAGACCTTAATCCAGGTCTTCACCCAGGTTGTCAGTATTAATTTCTCAGAAAAGAAATGTAACTGACCCAACATTTTTGAATGGTAGGCCTAGATATAATTTAAATATTGCTTGCAAAAATTATGAAAAATTTGGGATATCCTGATCCAAGGAATGTTATCAGTGCCAATTAAGCCTTTTTTTAACTGATCGGTATCAACTATCCTAAGCGGATCCTTTATTTTATGTCAGCTGTCACGCAAATGTCCATACGTTTAACATATTTGATGTGCACTTTATCACTAATCACTTGAAATTCATTTATTTACTGTCTGAGATGTCCTTTCCATTACGTGTTGCATCTTGTTTTGTAAATTCTGACACTGCAAGCTTCATGGTTTCTAACCTTATCTCCACTTTTTTATTATTGCAATTATTCTGCTTAATTGTACATTTAAAATACAATAAGTTTATGTCCTACATTCATAATTGTGATCACACAGTCTGTTTACAGTGTCTATCATTGTAACAGATGTT
>JAOTRC010000039.1:19033197-19047270 GCA_027497675.1 Cyprinella lutrensis
ATAGATAGATAGATAGATAGATAGATAGATAGATAGATAGATAGATAGATAGATAGATAGATAGATAGATAGATTTGCCTCAATGCTAACATACATGAACAAAAATGAGGCTAAAAAAATGCTAACTACCGACTAGTAATCAATATGAATTTCTGCACATCACTATTATGCGCAAGTCAAAGTGGCAGCATCAAAACCCTGCGGTTTGTCATACTGTGTCATATTGGCACAACCAGACAAAGACATCAGCAGGTTTATTAGGTTGCTGTCACTTTAAATGCTCCACGGATCCGTTATATCGTTATATACACATGCATATTATTTCTCAACTGTTTACGCTCACATTAGACACAACACTGTTTAGGAGGATCAATCACCTATACGGACTTTTTGACATGACTTAGTGCGAATATGTCCATCAAGTACAAGAAGGAGAGAAAAAAACAGTGAAAGAAAGAAAAAAAGTATTTTTTTTGTTTGGGCTTCGGACGTCTGTTGCACTCACAAAACATCTCACACAGTGCACAAGTTTTGAATTATCTTTCGTGTCTTTTTGCGCTTGAATATTTAAACTGGAGAGGCTTAAAAACACGAGCAAACGACAAACTTGTAAACGATGCAACACTGGCCAGATCGGACACGTCACATTTCTTTCAAATGTCGAGCAGTGTTTACGCTGGCCACAGGGCATAGGGCAGTCCTTATTGTCAAGCCCTCTACAGGGATGGTATGAACCTATAAAAACCTGTCCAAAAACATGTATTATTTATGCAATTCTGTTTGGTGAGTGTAAATTACACTATATTTTATGCACACTATATAAGAGCAGGGAGTTCATGGCAAGTGCACAATGTAGCAGTGCTAAACAATTGAGTCCAAATGACTGTTAAGTTCCACACCCTTCACCGAATCTGACAGGCTCAGTCAGCTGCAGCAAAGCTTCTTACAAGAATTAGAAACCGAAAACACATAGTACAGCTTGATCAGCTGCCAAAAGAAATGCCAGAAGTGTTTTCCTCAGCTTACAGGACTTTCCAGCATAGCGGCACACTTGAAGGGGAGGGAAATGAGGGGCATGGAAGGAAAACGAGAGGAAATTAATGGGATTTCTCATCTCCCAGCTGAGATCCAGTGAGGGAGTGTTTGCTCACGTCAGCATGTATGTGCACAGAGGGGTCACAGAACATTCGTGTGCTTGTGCCTGTGTGTCTGGGTGTGACCAGATGGGGACGGAATCTGTAGAGAGACACCGAGACAGACAGACTCATGACCCGGCAGACAGATAAATAGACAGGGGTACAAATGACTGAAGTGGGTGGAAATTGTTTGGACAGGCTTAAACAGCGTGTTCCCTGCAGAACAATTACTGATACAGTTCTGGCAGACGCATCGGGCAAGCAAAAATACATAGACCTGATACTGTAAAAATGAGCATTATCTCAGTGGCCTTGTGTTTTAAAAAAAGTTTCCAAGCATCAATATACAAATGAATTAAAATGATGACGATGTTGAATTCTTGAGGTCAGGGACCGGTGCAACGTCTCCAACACCCCACTGAAAAGTTTGATCAGACAGGTGGAGCTGGCATTGCCGGCGTGTGCATCACTCCGTGGTACCTACACCACCCTGTTAAAAACTTGTTTAACAGAAAGGGGAACAAAAGAGAGATTTAAAAATGCCTGAATAGCTCGAGTCAAGCCACTTTATGATAATAACTTTAAATGCTCATACAGTGAGAAAAATTGTTGCTAAGGAATTCCTTAAGCATTTGTTTAAACATTCAGAGGAATTGTAGGAATGCGGTCCCCTGCAATTTGTGTTAAAACGTGACAAGAAGCTATTGTGACCACAAATCCAGTTTATACAACACATGTAAGCCATAAATAGTATTAATGGGATACTAATGCAACATGAAAAAGTGAAAATACTTTTAAAACAGGGGCCTTCAACATTTGTCGGTCCATTAGTGTATAGAGAGATGGACGAAAAAAACTGAACGCTGCATTTTGAGCTTGGTCTTTTTCTTTTAGCTTGGTTTCTTATGCTAACCAGGGCTGCATTTTTTAATCCAAAATACAATAAAACAGAAATAGAGTGAATCTTTGATGCATTTTTGAAAAATATTTATAATATAAAATAAATATATTTAATGCAATGTATACTGTGATGGCAAAACTGAATTTTCCGCATCATTACTCCAGTCTTCAGTGTCACATGATCCTATAGAAATCATTCTAATATGCTGATTTGATGGTCATGAAACATTTCTTATGATGATGATGAAATATGATACTTTTTTTGATGAACAGAAAGTTAAGAAAAACAGCAGTTGTTTGAAATGTATGTGAAGTATTTATAAGAAATTCTTCTTTAACATTATAAATGTCTTTTTTAATGGATTTCATTTATCAAAATTCAACAAAGAGAGAAAATGTATTACACACATACACAAAAAAAAAAAAATATTTAGAGGCCAAATGCCAAGACAAAATGTTTTGGATTTACATCATCATCAGTGTCGGCATTGTCATTTATCATCAGATACCTGGATTAAAACCATTTGGAATATTCTCTTAAATCTATTTTTCCAAAATATAATGGAACTAGACACTACAAGAGAGCAAGGGACTAACTAACTAACTAATATATGCAATTTGCTTCATTTTTTTATAACTTACAATCAGAAAGTGAACGTGTATGCAAAAACCGACAGGTTCTGTCAAATTGCACAGTGAATGGTTCACTCTACCAATGACAAATACTGAAAACAGATGCAAGGTTGAATATGCACAACGCCCCGTGTCTGGAAAAACAGGCAGTTAATGCCAGAAAAGCACAGAAACATGTTTCTCCAGTACCTTGGGAGGAGGCCCCTATTTTGACAACTCACCAAAGTTGAGGTTGAGGTTAAAACTGTGAGCAGGAGGAAAAAATGAACGATAATCTTGCCCCTACAAAACCTGGAATGAAGGTGAGGTCAGGAAGTGCATCTCATCAAAACACAAAAAGCGTGTGTGGGAGAGCCATGTCCTCTCTGCATCTACTTCACAGGTGACATTTCTTTCCATTCATGGATGGCAAGAAACTGAAGCATAAACACATTTTTTGCAATGACAAAATATTAGGTTGCACCAAAACCGGACCTAGAAACGTGAGAAACTCTACGTGACTCAGGAGGGTGCATGAGCTGATAAACATCTGCAGTGGAACCAAAAGAAATACACTTCCTATACTGAGAATTGGGTATTTACGAGACGGCTCAAATCATAACAGCCTTTTCATGACTCAATAAACTCCAAGAGAACGTTAGGCGGTCAGATCCTTTGTGATTGAGTGACTCTAGAAGCGGGAGACTTGGTTTACTCACAGGGTCACTCACGTAAACATGTGGTTCTAGCATGATGTGTGTGCACATTGGACACAAACAAGTCCTTTGAGGCAGGAATCAGAGCCAGGTGCATAGTAATATAACCATTGTAATCAGACAGTAAACAAGCATTCAGGGCAGAATAGAGAAAGTGACTAACCAGCCTCTTTCACAACAACAGACTTCCTCCTCCGGTCTGCCTCCTTATAAGGGCAAAGGAAGCTGAATAAACGGAAATGGGGAACTCCTAGGGGTGCAACTCAGCTTACCGTAAATACTATTGGCTCTTATGTGGGGGATTCTGGGTCGACATGGCTATTACCAAATATAGCATTCTGTCTGTTTTCCAGCTCCTTGAAGTGAGCAGCCGTTTGCACTGGAAAGTCTGCAACACGTTGAGCAAATATGACACGGGTATCATTTTGAGCTGTGGAAAAGGACGACACGTGGAGGAAATATTAGCCAGGCTCTTCTCAATGTCTTTACGGAGACACTGTGTTTGGACTAAAAGAGACTTAGATGGGACAGCGTGGTCGGGTCTGTCCTTGTGGGAATGTACATACTTGGAGGAAGGGAGATATTTGAGATGACGCGAGACATTTGTGGTCAAGGCAGCCAGTGACGCAAGAGCACTGAGAATGTCTTTCCTCTTTTACCCTCTGATAAAACTACAGCACTGTTGGGAACACCAATAACTTGAAAATTCATATTTTGTTATGGGATTTTGTAGGTTTTAGCATAATTAAACTGTGCAGATCATTTTTTTAATTCATGTGCTCCATCATCTTTTAACAAAAACATCAATGAGGGCGGGACAACAATCCCTCTCCATCAGCAGCAATTAAAAAACAACAACAAACCAATTATCCAATGAATTCCCGATAGAAAAAATAAGGTCCCGCCCAACATTTTAGTGCTTTTAAGATGCCATTTCACCCAGATAACTCGGAAGAGAGGATGATTGCAATTTCCGATTCATGCCGACTTCAAAGGAATGAACCCGTCTGCGCTACTTAGAGGGATAAATTAGCAATGCACGACGGTATTAAAGTTTTGTCAGATGCTGGTGAGCCAAAAAATTTTTCATGTCATCGTTCAAATCAATAGTTTTAAAAGATATAAGTTAATTTAGACATCACAACATTTTTAATGTACAGTATGAAAATGCATAAGAGTTGCACAATTCAGGATAAATTGAGAATTGATCATGATTATTTTTTCTTCTTCAAATAAATAAAATAGCTTTTTAGAAAATTCTAAAGAATTAAAAAAATTCTTTTTTTAAAAATTACAAAAATATAAAAGAAAAGGCTAATTAAAATATATTTTATGTCCAATAACTACCTGGAATCGTCCTACCCCCGTTACAGCGCCCCTGTGCAGAACACCTGCAAAAGGCTTAGTATAATTTATGACTTTGCAAACTGTGCAAGGCCAGTTTACAAGAAAGGCCAGTTTCACATTTGATCCAGTCTTGCATTCTTTCCGGGAAACCCTTCCTATTTCTCTTTAATCTGATATTATAACTCCAGGAAGTGACTGTGCTGTGCTGCAGTGCCACAGAGCTTGTCTATCCGTCCAAACACAACACTAGATGACCTCTGTGATGACCTCTGTGACATCTCACAAGTGGCAAAGTTCTGCTGATACCCTCCCCCGCTGACCGCTGCACTGCTTTACTTGAATCTCCTCTCCATGACGCACTTTACACGCATCTCCTGCGAGCTCTATGTGTACAAACAAGAGACACATTAGCATGGTTCAACACGCGGTTCAGCTAATGTTCTCCATTCCTTCTTCAAATATTAATACAAACCTCTTCAATGACTATGACATGGTCAGAGACAACAAACTAATAAACTCTAAGTGCTTTATTGCAGCTTGACCCACGTGTAAGCTGCAATGAAGCCACTCAAGGGAAGCATTCTCCTATTGTAAACATGCACAGGTGATTTGTGATTTTTAAGCACATATGATGACTTGGTGATGATTACATAATTTATAAACTGTTCAGGCAAATCCAATGCCAGGAGAACCCACAAACCACAACTGAACAGACAAACAGAGGGTCTAAAGATAAGATTATATATTTTTTATATATACAGGGATGTGAATCGATAATAAAAAAGCTCCTAATAACCTGTACACCAGTGATGTTTATTGCTAACTATTTCTCAGCCATTGACGAAATTTTACATCATTTATAACACAATGCTTTCCAGCCATTGACTAAATTTTCTCGGCAATCCATGTTTTCACTGCTATTCACATCTTCTGAAAGAGTACAGAATCTCAGGATCAAAACACAGACGAAGAAGAAGCAGAAAAAAACAAGCATTGAGAAGGAAAGAGTTAACTAAAACTATTAAACACTGTTTTCATTAATTGAAATAAAGCTGAAATTAAAAAGTAAATATTAAATGGAAAAACTTAAGTTTAAGTAGCAAAATTACTAAAACTGAAATAAAAATAAATATTTAATAACTAACATATAATAGTGCTAACTAATAAAAATTACAAGCATACTGCAAAATTACTAAAACATGCTAAAATTAGAAGGAAAACAGAAAATATTAAAATAAAAGCTATTCAAAATATGAATAAATACTATAATTGTACATAAATAATACTAAAATAAGATTGATGTCCAGACTATGCAAATGTATCTACACATTGATTGCTAAAGTTAGTGTACAATCAACATAAAGGAAGATTAATTTCCATAAAATTTGTTTAATAGTGTCTTTTAAATGCTAGCGGTGCTTATAGCGACTTCAGTTAAACAAATCAGTGGTGCAAGCTTATTATAAGACTCATTTACCAAGACTTTTTTATTAAGTTAGCAGACTTCATTGTTTTTGAGCCTTTCAAAAAGCATCCATCTCACACATGTGTGCATAGACCAACAAATAGCACAGTTCCCATTCCAGAGTAACTGACTTATCGGTCATGTAGTCGAATACAAGTCACACAATGATTAAAATGCCTACGTTTTGATAAAACAAGTCATTATTGTACGAGAGACGTTTCCTAACTGAAGCACATGGAATCAATAGCACATGACTTGTAATGGAGACAAATCTTGATAATTATACGGCAGGAATGGGGGCAGCTTTAATAAAGTGACCATTCACTAATGTCACAGTTTTATAAATGGTGACCAGGGGGTAAGAGAGAATGAGAGGGAAGGTTTAGAGTCGGTCTAGGGTCACTCTCTGCGTCTGTCGCTACCTAAAACAGCAGGGCATTAGGGAGATATATACGACAGGCCGTTTCACACCTCTGTCGTGAAACTGCGTAAAGCAGGCGGTTCACATGCATTTCTGACCTGGTCCCCATCGGACTCCCGCTGAGGAGGGCTGTTGCAGATATCAGCTGCACAGGTGTCAAACCTCACTCCTGCTTTCCCAAACAAGCCACCCTCAGTGCAAAGGGTGTAACTGACTTCTCTTTCCAAACAGGCGGGTGCATGTGCTAGAGAACAGGGAACCAGGACTGTTTACATGCAAAGGACCAAAGTGGAAATGCTGCTAGGTTGATCCAATTAGATACGTTATCAGGACAGGTGACTAGGTGTGAAGTATTTTTGTTGATGAAGGCAGTCAGAAAAACTCTTCCAGTCAATGGTTTAAAAAAAAAGTCAATACACATTGTATACATTATTGTACACATTGGACATTAAATGCCCTTTCTCTTGCCTTTTGCATTGCTCAAACTAGGGCCGCACAATCAACTATAAAAAATGAAAAAACATGATTATTTCAATCGAAATCGAAACGTATGACTAATAAATTACTAGTAAATTATTAAATCTATTGCTAAAATATTGGAATTTAATTAAAATAATGCATCAATGTGATAAAGAATATAACATCAAGGAGAAAAAACGAAATATCACTCATGCAGGTCAAACTGAAACCCATGAAAAACTGTTTTTTCCTGAGCATTAATGTATGAGTGCTAAACCTTTGGCCCTGGTTTGCAGGACAGGACTCAGTGCTGGGAAGCCACACCTCTACTCTCAAATCTTCCACAGAACTTGGAAAGGCCCTTAAATTAGGTCAGTCACACACTGGGAGCTTAACCTACTTGCTTAAGTACAAGTGGAAAATAGGATTTATCACCACACCAACATATCTGCCCAGCCTTTAAAGGTGCCGAAAAGAAAAGGAGTATGATTAGTATTTTCATATAAAAGAGCCATAAAAGTGAGTTTGTTGTTTCAAGTGTTTGGCCGTGGGACTGAAAAGTGTGTTGTTAGCAAAACACCCAGGTGTCAGTTGCAGCACCCCGTAACCCGTGACTGTGCTCTGGTGGGAAGAGTGTGCACACCGCCAGGGTTCCTTCGTCTAGTCAAGGGAAGGATCAACTTGTGTCAGACTCGGGTCAAAGTTGAGTTTCGTGCCAATGGTCACAAGCTAGTCGCCACAATATCTCCCGCTGCATAACTTAACACCTGTGAAATTTTCCGTCTAATTTTTAAACGCCTCAAATGTGAGAAAGTCTGCTAACTATTCACAAGGGCATCTATGATCACTTTTAACCTCAATTACAAATTCACAACAGGTTTTAACCGACTGAGGAAATTTCCCTGGAAGACACTTTGCTGTCAGAGCTGGACAGAAACTATAATACTGCTTACTGTACATACTGTATCCTGCTTTGCTTTTTGTATGCAATAGCATGTGACACTGTATCAAACAATAAATGTATTATAATAATAATTAATATTAATTATACTATGAATTACTTGATATTTTAATGTCGAGAATAAGAATAAAATATGTAAATTTATATTATTTACATATCTATATTTATTTAATTTTATTAATTACATTTACAATAAAAGTAAGTTTAATTATTAATAATACTTTTTTGTCTCCAAATGTCTGAACTCAATGCAGCCTGATCCAATAACGAGAAAGAAAACATATATATACATAAACAGCACTAGCAGTGGAAGGTTGAACCAAGCACATTGCATCGTGGGTGGGATACAGTATTGTCTGGGTTGTATGCACATTTTGGCACACATTATATAATCCAGGAATTCTATGCAAACAGTAACCATGCAGATTGATTTACAGAATATGGTGTAATGCAATTTTGAACATTCCCCATGCTCGTAACATGCAGCCACAATGCAAAACAGTTCAGAATTCACATGAACAGTGAAACACTAACAAACAACCTGTGATATATACTATATTAACAACCTATATTATATCAGCTGATTTGCGCATTATACAGCTGGCTTACTCGGAAAGGTAACAGATAGCAACATGAATGCTTATGAACTTTGAGTTCAATGATGCTGCAGAATCCTTACATAAAGGATTAGAAAGCAGGACAGACAGTAGCTTAAAGCTAGTACACCAGACAAGACATTTAAAACACTGATTATGCTATCAAATCAGCTAGAACATGGAGAGAATAAAAAACAGTTTGTTATGTTTCTGATGTGATGATAAACTTTGAACATATAATACACCTCCTGGAAAATTCCTTTCGGTGCATGTGTAAAGCAAATCAAACAAAAACGAACAACTGGCTAAGCTTGAGTTTTACAACGAAAGAATGAAAAAAATGAATTCCAGTAAGAGAAACATTACAGATGAGAGCGGCATTCCTGCGGCGCTTCAGGAGTTCATTGGAACTAAAAGCTATTCAAACTATGTGTCTTTCCTGTAACCAGAAGTGTGGCACAGACATGGATGAAACCTTCCATGCAAATGAATTTTTGCAATGCAAACCGAGCCTTGGAGCAAGTTAGGACAGGAAATATTCAATTATTTGCTGTAACACTTTATCGAAATACTAGCATACTGCTACTACACATTCATGTTTTGAACTCAGGCATTTCAAAAAACTTGTTTAGGAATGATATAACACTTAAAATAACGCATGATGTTTATCATTATTACTATATTTTTATTACAATTTAATGAAGCTTATTTTTTGAATAGTGTTGGCTAATAATGCATAATGTTTATCATTATTACTATATTTTTATAACAATTTAATGAAGCTTATTTTTTGAATAGTGTTGGCTCTGTGACGAATCCCATTACGCTCCTACAAAAGCATCTGCTAGTGCTAAATGCATAAATGGGACTTAAAAGTAATAATGTTATAGAAAGTAATGTTATATTAGTCTTACTGTTAATAATGCAACGATGAGATCCCTGCAAATGTGCATAGCAATGTATTTTGCCAACTAAAACAGCATTAAATAAAACACCATATAGGAGGAGGAGGAGTGATGGAGGCGGTAGGGTGCAAGTAGTATGCGATGCAAGAGTTAGAGTGGGCCGCACATGTAGGTGAGAGTGGGAGACTGATCTATATGCTGGGGAGTGTGTGAGGCAGGAGGAGGGAGTGCATCAGCAACCGTTACTCACATTCCCCTTTCAACGACAAAAATGAAAGCGAGTACAGAACAGCAGGAATGCGGCCAACTGTGGAGCTGAATAGGGATTACTCAATGCCGAGGAGATTGTGAAGAGGCAGTGGTGAACAAACATAACGGACTCTTAATGCTACAGAGTCCAAATCACACATTTTAGCAATTTGGACGTGAGCTGCTTGGATCTCCAGCACTTGGCATGCCACTCTTTGTCTTAGATGCAAACCTATTATATAGCACACACTATAAAACCTGCTGCATAATCCTGCCATGTGCAGCTGCTTCATGGATGTGATATAAGCGGTTATAAGTTGAGTGAATCCCCAAGAGATCCACGACCGACTGTTTATGCAACAATTACCTGCACATGGCATGTACCCGAGGAATATGAAATGATGTGCATGTCAGTCAATGAAAGTTTTCATCCGCTCTGCTGGAAACGGGGAGGGAAAAAGCTGAGGTGCTGACTCATATTATGAAAGCTCACTACATAAATAGCACAGTCATCATGACCCAGCACTTTTTGAACTGTTTCTCTCGGCAAGCCTTTCATAACACGCTCAGCTGTTTCACAACACAGACAGAGTAAAGGACTTAAGTGTGAGGTATTCACCACACATCCATCTGTAACGAATAACAAAACATTACAAAATCTATCACAGGTTCTGGCAATTTTCAGCACTGCCCTTTCTCATATTTTGAGCCTTCTGAAAAGCTAGAATTGAATTTACTGCATGTATTAAATGGAGAGTTGCTATGTTCCATGTTACATATGGGATTATTCAATAGCTCGTTGTTTAGTCTGTAAGTCAGTGCAAGAGACGCATGACTTGAGCCTGACCGACGGTCTATCACTCACTGACAGGCGTCTAGTCATCGCCGGATGGCAAAAACAGAAATGACCACAGACCCTACAGTAGATTTCCTGTCTGCCTCAAAAGATCATCTCTAAAAAAAAACAGACACCGTGTTTGTGTAAAATTCAGACTGAAGTCTCGTAAGGTGTTTTCCCCGAAGCATGTGTTTTTTTCCAAACGGGACCCCATGCTTTCCCCCCACAGTCTGTGAGTCAGTCAGCTGACGCAAGACAGCAGGAATCTAGTCAGGGGTTTTGTCCCGTCTAGACCGAGCAGGATGTAACTAGAGATGGAATCACAGTGGAAAACAAAAGCAGAGCCTCTGCAGTGAAGTCCTATACTGCCACTCTGTGGTGTAGTACGCGTGGCACTCTTTATTCATGACTACTGAACTGTGGATGGTATTTATATAATATTAGCATAGACCAAATGTTTGTTGACTGTGAATTTACAACTGAAAATTTACTGAAAAGATTTTCAAGATATTAGGACCAAATTATACACAGTACAGGTCAAAAGATTGGAAACATTCCTATTATTACTGTTTTTGAAAGAGGTCTTTTATGCTCATCAAGCCTGTAATACTCTAAAATACTCTAAAATATAATTTATTTCTGTGATGCAAAGCTGAATTTTCATCAACCATTAGTAACTCCACTCTATCACATGATCCTTCAGAAATCCTTCTAATATGCTGATTTATTTCAATGTTGGAAACAGTTGTGCTGCTTAATTTGTTTATTTTTTAGAACCTGTGATATGTTTTTCAGGATTTTTTGAGGAAGAAAAAGTTCAAAAAGAACAGCATTTATTTAAACTAGAAATCTTTTATAACAATATACACTTCCCTTCAAAAGTTTGGGGTCAGTCTTTTTTTTCTTCCATTTTTTAAATGAAATTAATACTTTTATCCAGCAAGGATGAGTTAAACTGATAAAAAGGGATAGTAAAGATTCATATTGTTAGAAAAGATTTCTAATTAATGGCAGAAGGCTTACGTATCGCAGCCCAAAGAAAAAGACACTAATGAAGCATCTATGGACCCTTTTCACAGACGTGGTGATGTGTTTTATCTCTTTTTAATGCAAAATCCACCAAATATATATGTGAATGGGGATAGTTTTGATAACAGCGTCGTCTTTACGCAAAAAACGTAAAGGAAAAACGTTTCTATTTTTAGAACATCATTAGCCGGGTTTCCATTACCCTTCAAATTGCGCAAATTGAAATTGTGAATTGAAAATAGCTACGCACGATGGAAACACGTCAATTTCGCAAAAACTCCCATTTATGGCAAAAAAGTTTTTACTCTCGCAAGAGGTGGTTTTTCAGGCATTTCAAAAAAGGAATATTTCGCAAAACTGCAATGGAAACAGTTTTTGTGCATTTTACAGTCACCTCACTTAGAAGGCGGTTTATGAAAACGCCGTCATTTCGCAATAGTTTTTTAATGATACTAGGAGTAAAGAGAATCGCAAAAGTGTAAGCGCAAATTCTAAAAAAAACAATCATACATAAAAAACTAATTCCTATCTTTTATCAAATGTGCAAACAACATGTTAATGACAAGCAATATGCAATTCAGAAACATGTACACATGAACTGTCTATATATCAGCACTGAACCACAATGAGGCCTCATCTATCTCTATTATCAAAACTGAACTGTGGACTGGGTAGTTGCTATGGACACACAGCCCATTGTAGGCTGCAGAGAGTATATGCATGAATCAGTGAAATATTGTTACATTGACACCCCCATGTGGTCAAGCGGCATACGATTACCTGTATGCCAATATATAAAATTCCCTGTCAACTAAATTCAAACATAAACTGTATCATAACATAATCTGCATTCTTAGTTAGATCAATAAAACTATTTGGAATTTGTCTTACCTGGATGAGGGAGAGGCTGTAGACTAAAGCTGGCTCAGGTACTTGCAGGTACGTTTACTTGTCTAGAAAACAAAAACACAATACACACATCATTTATTGGAACCAGAAAGTAATTTTCCATTTGACCATCTATTTAAGTGATCCCTCCCTACATAATAACCTACTCCATATTATATGTGAATAAATTTCTATAACAGATATATTGCAATTAAAAAGTGAAATATAATAAGGAACAAAAAGGGTTTTTAAAAAACCACATTGCAAACAACACATCAACACATTCCCACACAACCATAGCAAAAAAAACGTGTTTAAAAAAATAATATCATAATTCACACTTGTTATGAACTAAAAATTTTCAATTTGATTCAATAGAGGGCAGTGTCCTGATGCAAGGCCACTAATATACTTAATATAATACAGATTAGGTTAGAATTAGCAGAATTATTTCAATTTTAATCTGCTTTTAGTAGCTATGCGGAATTAATCTGCCCCACCACCGTCTGCAAGGTTTTGTTTTTATCTCTCTAATCATGACACAGAAACATGCTCAGACAGGCTTTATCTAAGCAAGTGTAAACATACTGTAAATTCTACCCTTATTTTCAGATGGGTTACTGACTCTGAACTGGTACACCTTGGTTTACACGCTATCATTTTACACATAACCTTTTCTTTATAATCCTCTTGTTCTTTGCAACTATTAAAGTGTGAATATCATTGACTTAAATTACATCACAATGGCGTTATGACCATAAATAAATAAATCCTATTCCACACTAAAAAAAGTATGTAATAGTCTAAGGTAAATTTGTATTAATAGTTAAACATTTCACACTAAATAAATATGGAATACCGCATTACAAATAAAATAACCCGCAACATATTTATAGTCTAATCATAACTGGCCGCACTTTTCATCATACAGTTTCAAAGTTGTACATGAGATGGTGAAATAATGTGCGTTCAAGCTATAACCATTATTCATGTTGTCAAAACAAATATTTCCAACCAGGCAAACCAGAGTAGAAAGACAGAGAGAGAGAGAGAGATGTGAAGCGGCAAAATCAAAACCAATGAATTATTAATCTCATCTCATTCAGTAGAGCTCTGAGTATGATCCTAGCCAAGCAAAACAAAGTGGCTGGACCAGTTGATAAACCTGCTGCATTTCACTAACCATCTGTTACTGTACACAGAAAATGTATCTACTGTCTGAAAGAAACGTGTGTATTAATTAGGGTTCCAGTGGAATAAGTGAGCGAGTCAGTTCTGTAATTAGTGCACAGAAGCAGGTCCAGCTGTAATTATATTCATGTCCCTGGAAGACTTCATACTGGGAAAATACAGGTCGCTTCAAGCCACCTGATTAGCTTGAGCTAATTGATTTTAAAGACTATGTATTTGGTAATACAATCAATACACTAAACATTTTTTTTCTGATAATGTGTGTATCCTGTATATATATATATATATATAGAGAGAGAGAGAGAGAGAGAGAGAGAGAGAGAGAGAGAGAGAGAGATACACATACAGTACATACACACA
>JAOTRC010000039.1:19047356-19060866 GCA_027497675.1 Cyprinella lutrensis
GAGAGAGAGAGAGAGAGAGAGAGAGAGAGAGAGAGAGAGAGAGAGAGAGAGAGAGAGAGAGAGAGAGAGAGAGGAGAGAGAGAGAGAGATCCACATACAGTACATACACACATTCTGCACATTATCAGAAACTTTATCAGATCAAATAACCTTTCTTTTATAAAGCATGAGTTCCGAATGAAAACAAAACCAATACGGGCATGTGCCTTTATATTATTATTATGTTTTGTACATACAAAGTAGGAGGAGGTGATACTTGCACCTGCACTTAGACAATGTGACATATAACCGCCATGAAATACATTTAGAGTATGTCAGAGTATACTGTCAGAGTATATCATTAGATGCATTGATAAGACATAGTGGACTTTGTAGTGAATCTAACCAGGCCAACTGCATGGTGTACAAGCACACTGTGAATTCTGTGGCTCAGTATGGTAATATTACCAAAATGGTGATAATGGCTCACCATGAGGTCATTTTCTATAATAGGCAAACAGGAGTGACACATCAGCGAATGTAATACATTCCATTGCATTGACCAGAGCAAATCAAATACTTAATCTGTTAAATGATGAATCTACTTGCCCTTTCGATTTGAGGGGAACATTTAAACCCACTCATTATAGGGGTCCCTATAAAGGAGAACTGTGACAGCAAAATTAAAAGAAAAAGTTTCTTGACACGCAGCACAAAATGAACATTAGACCAGTTGAGAAATGTTCAACATTTTTCATTCATTGTACAATACACTAAGTATCTTTAATAAAACAATAAAATTATATTGTTATTTTATTATTAGAGATGCTTCTCTGACTGCCTATAAATTATGCATTACCTTTAAGTTATCTAAATGTGATTAAACATGACTAGTAATAACCATAACCACTATGTAACTAAATCATATTTGTCATATGCACATAATTGTAATCGACTTCCCAGAGGAGGATCATGGGCTCCCCCAGCTGAGTCTGGTTCTTCTCAAAGTCCAACCTCCCTGTTCACCTAAACATCTTATGGAGTTTTTTGTTCCCTTGCCACAGTGAGATGATATTCTGAATCTGTACAGCAACTATGAACGAGATGTTTGGTGAAAAGTGCTATAGAAGGCAAACTATTACATTATGCACAACCTTATGAGTAAACTAAAATAAGGAAAAGCAGGCCTGTGGAGCTGTTACTGGTGCTGCTCGGCTCTTTCTGGGTTTTTATGTAAAGTCCAGAACAGTATAACTGCATTCAGCCAATATTTTATCATGACATCGTCACATTAAATCAGCCCAAAACGATGCAGAAGTGCAGGCATATATCTGCCATAACGCACAGCATTTTGCTCCAGAGCTCTGTTGCTGTTGGTAGGCCTTGCTCACACTGATGGAAAGACAATGCGGGCATTTTGACAAACGGTACACAATGTACGGCTCCTTGCCTATAGCTCTGTAGACTCCTTCAAACGTATGTACATGTATACAATGTACAAACCTATAATGACCCGACGCTGCAAATATCTTCCACAGAATTGGAGAATATGTAAGGCGTAAATGTGTTGACAGGAGGCGCAGGAAAGCTTCTTCTCGCCTGTTAAGCTTTAGTTTGAGCCAGAGCGCAAAGATTGATTCACGCAAGCACTCAAATGCCAACCTTGCCCTCGCGTTTTTAAAGCAGACATATAACATGCACAGTCCACTAAATAATATTGATGCGAAGCCCACTCCCCACCCCACCGGACAACGCTCAGAAAATTCAAGCGGTTTCGGATTCGTGACACCGGTGGAGTGGAGCGCCGCGCCGCGCGCCCTGCCTATAACGCGTTGAAAAACACAGGCGTTTAGGTGAGCAAACGGATGCTCGATTACAAACCTGAAGTAAGGAAGCAAGTAAGAAAATAAGAGATTGCTGTATACTCACCGCGTCTACAGTGGTTGTGGAGGTAATTTAAAGGGCCAGGTTCGCGCAGATTGTTACCCCCCCCTTCTAAACAAACACCACCCCCTCCGTGCACCAGTGTCCACCCAGTCAGTCCCCCCACCACCGGTGACAGCGTTCTCGCACACAAACTTGCTTTTCTCTCCTGGGAAAAACCTGAGTCGGTGCTGAGTCAAATAAGGCGGCTCTCCGTTAAAATCGAAAACCAATCAGTTTCGCCAGCTCTGCCCTCTCCACCCTCATCGGGTGCCTACGGGTTTGGTTGCGTCCGTCGGTGAACTGTTTCGCTGCTCAATTGTATTTTGGGGGGGGGGGGTTGAGCTGCCAAGCTGTTTAAGAAGTACACTTTACGCAGCGGTTCATCGACCCAGTCTTCATTAGCCTACACATTTGGGCGCACCGAACTCGTTACAGTCTTCCACCGCAGTATGCAGTAACGCCTACTGGCCCAAGAGGGCGCTAGTGTACAAACTCTGTTCACACATGGAAGAAGAACGACGATATTGGATATTTCAGTATTATATTTTAATTCCAATAAATTTCATTATTTCATTGTTTGTATTCAAAACTGTTTGAATGTGTATGAATTTCAATCATTGCATTTATTTTGTTTCTTATATTTATTCCATCTTTACTTGATTACAAGTAGCCTAGCTGTATTATATCAGAAATGTTGCTATTAGAATAAGTAGCCTAGCCTACTAGTAGGCTAGCCTAGTTATGTTTGTAGTTACTTGTAAAATTGGAAATTAAACTATTAGATTTTAAGTTTAGGAACATAGATAGGCCTGCTAAAAGAAATAGCACTTGGTGGCATAGTAATTCTTAAAGAGATAGTTTACCCAAAATTGTAAATTCTGTCACCCTCATTTCATTCCAAACCTTTATGACTTTCTTTCTTCTGTGGGATAAAAGAAGATATTTTGAAGAATGTTGGTAACCAAACCGTTTTAGTTCCCTGACTACCATTGTATGGACATTGTATGGACTGACACGACATTTCGCAAAATATGTTATTTTTAATGTTCCACAGAAAAGTAAGTCATTCGGATTTGGAATGACTTGAGGCTGAATAAATGATGACAAAACATTCATTTTTGGTAAACTATCCATTTAAAAATAACTCTCAGAGTTCCCTTGCAAATTGCTATTTCATTAGTATTATGTTGCATATGTTACACAACTGCAAATACAGCTTTAGTGGGATGTGTTTTGCTTTCTTGAATAAGCCCTATGTGTTAGATATAGGCTACTGTGGATCTGCACCTCCAGGCAAACGTGGCATTTGGCAAATGATCAGAGTGAGCCAGCCTTAATAATAAAGCCTATACGGTTCCCATCCGAACGAGGTCTTTCAAAGCTTTTAAAATGCAGTCATGGCAGTTTAGAAGACTGTACCCTGTGGCAGTTCAAAAGACATTATTAAAGTCAGCTAATCGCATAATGGACCGTTAATCTAACATAATACCCTTTTAAGCACAGAATATTGAAATTGTGTCTAATGGGAGTTGCATTTACATTCACTGTCCAATAGGAAGCAGGTTTGAGTTTTTGGTTACCTGTTTACTAAGCCATCTGAAATCTATTTTAGGCCTTTTTAAATTATGAAATACATAAAAACTGACCCATGTATACATCCACCTGAGATTTGTGCTCTTGAATGTTAAAGATGTTTACCTTTATCTGTTTGCTTTGAGACACTCTACTGTTTTATTCAAGGACTGTGCAGACGATTTGTCTTTTCTTTCTGCTTCACTTCACAGCCTCCCTTAGGATCCCCAGGATTCTCGTTGTGTCTTTGGATTCTCAAAGGTCCCAAATGACTTATTCTAACATTTGACTTGGCACAGCATAGTTGCTGTATTTTTACAGTTGGATGTATTAATAGTAAATGGGGATGGAAGATACTTTATTGCATTTTGTCCTCTGGAACATGAAATTTTGCTGATAGCAGTATATTTTTTTCATTTTCTTATGCTTTGAAGTCATCCAGTTCTCTCTCCTCTCTCTCTCAGAAAGCAGCAGTTCATCTACCAGTCTGCATGGAAACTGCAATACTGCTGAGAAAGGAACGAGGTGGTGCAGTTGTTGGGAGGCGGGGGGCAAAGAGAGAGAGAGGGGAGAGAGAAGAGAGAGAGAGAGAGAGAGAGAGAGAGAGAGAGAGAGAGAGAGAGAGAGAGAGAGAGAGAGAGAGAGAGAGAGAGAGGAGAATGAAGCAGTGCATCACAGTCAGTAGAGTTGATTCATGCAGGTTCCCTGACAGCCATTGTTTTGTTCTATGTGCAGCTGGTTTGATTCTCAAAACATCATAGTGAAGCTCTTGATTCTACTTGCCTTGTTTTTCCTCTCACCCTCAGGTTGCCTGTGTGAGCTGAGATACAAAGGCATGATCATTCAAATCTTTAGAATCAGAAAGAAATTGGCAACTTTTTACATTTGACATTTACACAGTTCACATATGCACCCAATGCTATATAAGATGGCTTGTTGCTTGTGTTTTTTCCCCTTCACGTTGGATTGTCATGCCATATTAATTATTAAATTATAACCATTTTTAAAATTACTTTTCGCTTGAAACAGTAAAGTAAGGGATTACTCTTATTTGTTATGTAATTTAATTTGTTACATCAGATGTAATTCCATTAAATACTGTATAGACTATAATATATGAATCCACTTGTTTTGTATAGTTATTAAATAACTATATAAAACAAGTGGATTCATACATACCCTATATATGATAACAATGATAATTGTAGTAATTAAATATCAACCTGAACCAGTTAACAATAAGGATAGACATGAAACTGCTTGTTTAATTATATTAAATAGATAATAAAATTATATGTTGTTATAACAAGATATGTTTTAACTATATATATATATATAGTTATAACATATCTTGTTATAACAACACTTTTGAAACCTATATTGAGTGATTATAAGAATCATTTTAGTTTCCTCAAATTAGCCAACATTTGCCTTATAGCATGCATTTCACGCCCTTTTGCAGCACTTTCAGATTTCAGCTTTACACTGACTATTCAGTCATCTTTGTCCCATAAAATCTTTGACTTCATGCAGCACAGTTGAGGCTTTACCGAATGTGCCTTTATGCATCACTTTGTAAATTCCATCATTTGTGTATCTGAGCATCCACACCTGGGTCAGCTGTGATGTTGCCATGGAAACCAGGTTTAGCACAGGGGGCTTACAATCAGAGGGAAACAAGCTTTGCTTTAATTGTTTTTATTATGAAAATCAAATTGCAGATTTATTAGAGAATATTTGCAGGTATATATCTACACATTTATTAGTATATGTACACAGTATTTTCCTTCTTTGGAATGCGTGAGCACAGCATACCATGGAAGACTATTGCTAGGACATATCATAGTTGCTAATAGCTATAATCAAAAAGAACTTTTGTAAAATATTGTACAAAAAAATGAAATAATAAAATGCAGAGGATTTAGGTTGATAAGTCACTTCACAGTTTTGTAGCTTGCCCTCATGCTGGCTAACATTAAGTGGTACCGCATGCATAGTCTGGATTATGAAATGGAGGTCAACAATTACATACGTTTCACAGTACATTCCATTACCCTTGGGCATTTAAAGTGCTCACTGTGTAAACCAGATTTAGGATAGCAACTATGCATGAATGAGAATCCAGATAGATGTACAGAAAGTCCCCTGGGATTCCAGCCAAACACAACAGTGATTGAAGAGCTTTAAAAGGAATTGTGTCCATGGCTCATGTCTTTACATGTAGTGGTATATTCTTTACATACAATTTACAAGAATTTACAATAAAAATGCAGTTCACAAACTGATTTTATACATAGAACTGGTTTTGGCATTCCGGGGGCAAATCCATGTTGTCAAGCCAACCAAGAGGATCACAGGTAGCTGACACTCTTCGGAGAGCGCAGACTTCCCATGCATGTAAAACGCAAGATGCTCTGCAGTTTTCCTCTCGTGCAGCTTGCAGTGCCTCTAATGGTATCAGCAGTGTGACTCATGCACCAGCTGAGTGGGCTTTATAGAGATTGGACACACAGATTCGGTTACAATGGATCTGAATAGAGTCTAAACTTCACACACAAGATGGATGAGGCGTTGTCCCTAATTTAGAAAAATCAGCAAAACTCTGCAAAGTGATAAAGAGGGATTTATGACTCTATAAACCATGCAGAGCAGAACTACAGTCACCAGTAGGGAGGTGGTAAATTATAGCACCATTTTTTAGGGATGAATGTGTTGGTGGGCCATCCAGGGAACTAATATTAAAATATGAATCAAGCTGTCGTAATATTAGCTGACAGTAAACCGGAAACTATATATGAATTATGCTTTCAGTTCTATTGCAATGCAAGTCACAGTATATCAGTAGATATCATTAAAATTTGAATTTAGTTAGGTGCATATAATGTTTGATATATACTTATTTTTAATAAGTTGCTTTTTTTCATACATGGTTGTTGTTGTTATTATAATAGCAGGTGTCATTCAAAATGCTTTATTTACAGGATAGTTCAAACAAACTAAATATCTACACACTTCTGGTGAACCCTGCTCAAAAACTAGCTTTTTACACAGCTTAACATGGATAAAATAACGTTGTCTGCCTTTAATGCACAACCTGAACGCATATTAAAGGGGCTCTTTAGCGCATCATTTGTACAAGGCAATCAGCTGGTTCAATACAAATAAAATGCTATATAATCAAGGCCCTTTTTGAACTCAAAGGTTTCTTTTGTCAAAGGCTGATTTGCAGGGTGATTGCATTCTCTTACTGAAATTGTAACAGGTTGGCGGTATGACCGTGAAGGACACAAAAACTGAATTTGTTTCGAGCCAAAAACTCCTGTAATGTCTGAAACTGTGATGTGAATGGTTCATTTTGGAAAAAAACAGTTGAAATGAACAAAAAATGCTTCTTTGACTCTCGTAACACTCCATATTATATCTACACTTCAATGTTCACATAGTCTCTGATCAACTGGTTGAGAAGACTTGCTTGTGTTAGGAAAGCCACAATTTAGTCTTGCTGCCAAAACACACCTCCTCCAAATGCATTTATTTCCTGATTGATTTTAAGAGAGCTACATTTGTTATTGTCTCAATTGTACTAGAAAACATGAGCAGTTCATCTTGAGAAAAATAAGAGGAGCTTACTCTGAACTAGTGGGGAACCATACGTGTCTACATTTTGAGCAGATGAATGCCAGAGATGATGATAATGATGATGAAGATGATGATGTGTGCTTGCTGCTTTACATAAGCACGAGTGCATCTGCATGAAAAGTAAAGTGTCTTTATGCTTTCAGATTTTAGAACTACCTTGATGTCACTGAAGGTAATCATTTTATAAAGCATCAAACGTTTGTCTGCCTCATGTTTAACAAAATGATTGTCTTGAATATTGATAGGTATTATTTAAGATATGAGGACATGTAAAAGTAATCGTCAAAATGTTATGATGATAACAAATAGTGGATTCAACACAATCTGACACAAAGAATTAATTGGTGGTTTGACTATTATTTGAAAATACTGACCTTATTTCCTCAATGTGACGAGTTACACAAAGTCTTATGTTTGGTTAACATCCATATAATGTCTGTATCTGCTTTAGCGATGCAGCTGCAACCATTCAATAAAAACATGTGCAACAGGAACTGAAATGGGCTGTGCAGCAATCGATTGCTGTCTGAATATTTCTCAGATGTGAGAGATAGTGGTGATGCTCTGTAAAACAATAGAAACAGACAAGGCAATATGAATGAGATGGGGCTTGTTAAGGCCAAAGACTGATGGTGAAGGATGATATCTAGGAAGTCAGAGTGAAATCCTTGTTAAAGGAAATGAGCATGAAATGTCAAACAACACCATCTCTATTCATTTTTCTCTCCTCTCTCAGTTCCTTTCCTTTGTCATTTTATCACTCTACCGCTCCGCTTTATCTTTATTCCGGTTCTGCCGCTAACAAGCGGTCTACATGATGCTGCATTTCCCTTTCAGCTTGTCAGCCCTGCTTTGCTTCCCAGAACGCTTGCCATCGATGTTCAAACTCATGTTCCTCTTCTTCTCCAAGTTGAGAAGCTCCTGGAACAGCTCAGTGACATTGTGGTTAGTCTTAGCCGAGGTCTCCATGAAAGCACACTTCCAGGTCTTGGACTGGGCCTCTCCATCCTCGGTATTGACTTCCCGTTGAGTCTCGTCACTCTTGTTCCCCACGAGCATGATTGGGATGGTCTCTACGTTGCCTTTGATAGCGAGAACCTGCTGGTATATGGGCTTTAATTCTTCCAGGGACTGCTTACTAGTGATGGAGTAGACTAGGATGAAGGCGTGACCCTTGGAGATGGACAGACGCTGCATGGCCGGGAACTGGTGGCTGCCAGTTGTGTCTGTGATCTGCAGGGTGCAGACGCTTTTGTCACAGCTGATCACCTGCCGATACGTGTCCTCCACCGTCGGGATGTAGGTGTCCCGGAAAGTGCCTTTGACAAAACGGAGCACCAGTGAGCTCTTCCCCACACCCCCTGCTCCAAACACCACCACACGGTAGTCGTTGCTCTGCTCGGGCATCTTAAGCTTTCAATTGAGCCGCTTTTTAGACCTAATAGAGAAAAAAAGAAACATTTAGATGATTGCGTATTGAACATAGCCTTGCATGCCAGACCTTCATCAAGATGTTAGGTCTGGAACTAATCATTGACAGGGCTCAATCCGAGGGACAGGGTAAATGGTTGTCTTTCAAATTCTCTCTGCATGCAATTGGATAGCGCTACGACCAATCAGAGCAACGAAGAAGGTGACGACTGTGTCCCATCCGTTTTCCCACCAGCGGAAGAAGTTGATATATTAAACTTTTAACATA
Organism: Cyprinella lutrensis; assembly: GCA_027497675.1. Classification (NCBI taxonomy): domain Eukaryota; kingdom Metazoa; phylum Chordata; class Actinopteri; order Cypriniformes; family Leuciscidae; genus Cyprinella; species Cyprinella lutrensis. The sequence goes on from JAOTRC010000039.1 coordinate 19,056,172, forward strand.
TCCAGTCGGCAAAACTCTAAACACATCTTTTTTTTTTTTCAAAACAATGACTCAAGTGCCGTTCTTTGTTCTGTTTTCAAAGAAAAGCTTAAGTTCAAATCATCCAAATTAGCGGTCAAAGCCGAATCGAAACACTCTTTGTTTTCAAGTAGTAGTGAACTCTGTCATCATTATGTTAAGCCCGCCCACCGACTCTATACATGATCTCATTGGCCTGACCAGAGTTTGTTTTTTCCAGCTGAAATGTCTAATATGGAGAGTTGCTAGACCACACTGGCTGCGAAATAATTTTTCCTGCCACTAGGGTGCTAGATTTCTTGGCTTTATTGAATAGGCTACGTTCTCAAACTTTTTGATGCCAAGCAACCACCAAATATGATCCTCTTCCTAAAAAACAAACAGCAATTTATTTACAGTAATATCTTAAGTGAATATGTTGATTTTGAAAACCCTACAAATTAATTTTGGGATTTTTTGGCTCCGGCCCCTAAAATCCCGTTGTAAAATACTATGGCTGCATCCAAAATCGCATTTACTTCCCTAAAAAACAGTATGTGACATGTCCGAATTCACAGTACTCAGTAAAAGAGTAAAAAGTACGCGGATGACCTGCTTCTGAGATATTTTCAAATCAAATATAATCTCTTGAACATTCTTATTATGAATAAGGAATTACTTCAAATGTGTGTAATAATCTGGACGTACTAGAAATGCAGTCCTGAAACTGATGTCTTTGGTATTGCAGGAAGGCCTTAGGCATGACACGCAGACAATTGTATTGACTAATTGAAGGCCAGGACCAGAAGGACAAGAAATAAAAGCTAATTGTTCATAAATCACCCAACATTTTGTCAGTTGTTCATATTTCAGATGATGAGCAACCATTCCCGGTATGATACTGCACATCACATTTATTCTGACCACGTCACAGCGTGTTCAGTATACAGAATTATTGCTAGTGACTGGATACAAATAATGCATATTTAGGACGCACTACTATTTAAATCTATTATGCTTTAAACATTTAACATGATCATAATTTATTTACTGGGTATTTATCTTTCCTTCATCAAAGTTACAGGTACGACAAGCACATTTAGGGATGCTTTGCTTCTAGACAGGACTCAAGTGGCTTTTCTCAAGAAAGAGACATGAGCTTTGTCATCCATCACAATGCAACTCATCATAATGTATCTGTGTTCTGCCCTTAGACACTCTCTTGCTGTCACTGCAGTTTATAACAGTGCATTATTTATTGCCTTAGAGCCAAAACAATAATTCTGAACAGTTTTCTGCTCCTGAGCACACTATCATTCAGATGGTGGCACTATCTATTTGCCTGAGTGCAAAAAGGGTTTCAGATTTTTTTTAAATTAGCTTTTATATGTGCAATTTACTGTAATGTTCTCATGAATAATTTACCCAAGACACAGACCATTTCCATCAGTGTCCAAGAACCACAAACATAGAACACACATTGAATCGTGTAAAGATTATGCAGAAGCAAGCAAGAACACAATTTCCAGACTTCAAGTTCACACCGATTTTATCCTCAGTAGTCAATACCTCAATTTCACACTAGCAGACGAGGGATACTGAGACAACTTCAATGAAACTACAACACTTTTACCAAGATTTCTGCTGGACTTCCATCAAAAAATACAGATTAACCTGGAATGTGCATCAGACATACTATTCACGTGAAACTGCATTCTCGTCTCTCAGTCTCTTGTCAATCTTGAGCTGATTATAACATCTGAGGTGGAGGTATTCTTGTCCATTTACAGTTTTTAACAATCGCTGGCGCGATCGTTAACACAATCGCTGATTGTGTTTTTAAAGAAAACACTATTTTCAATTGCTTGAATAATTTGTTCATTGAACAAAGATCACCAGTTCAAATGACAGGACATAACATCAAATTATTACCATTTCAAAACGCAATTCCTTTCAAAATCACACACTACATCTGAGATGAATTTATATTCATTATTAAGATCTAACTGTGAATTGATCAATATGATACTGTTGCATTACTTTTAATGCAGTTTAACAGAAACTGAGAAACAATTTTCCACATTTACATAATGAATGTTTCAGGATTTATTAGGGATTTTCATTTTTGGCATTACTGTTGAACTCAAAACAGTTGAGAGTGCCATTCTTGCCAGTAACGTCATGAAAGGAAAGGGAGACCAAGAAAAATGCTCAATCACAACGTTTTGAAACAAGACAGATTGGTGCACATGTAGGGATGTGGAAATGCTTCTCAAAGCATATCTTCATATATTATTTTCATCCAGCATTATGACACCAGGCTACTTACAGTCAGGGCTTAAATGCAGCAAACATGCTTGGCAGGGTGCAGCAATCCCAACAGCAGTCAAGCTCTCATCTGAGAGAAGCCCTGCTTCTCCGACTCTCTCTAACACCCCGTGTGCTGTCAAATCAATGAGCAGAGGACACTGAGCCTTTGATCAATGCTAGTGTCTGCGGATTTCAGACCTCTGACAGGCTGGTGCCCCCCTCCCGCCTCTCTTAAGGTGTCAGGCTTGTTTCTGCGCTGTGATTGATGTCAATCTCACTCGGAGTGCTGTGTTATCTATTCTAAGTCCTTCGCGGAAGGACCGGAGAGCCGCCGAGCTTATTAATGCTCTTGCAGCGCCTTGGCTATTCAGCCAAACTCTATTATAAATTAAGTTTGGCACGAGGAGAGATTATAATGCATGTGCCTCATTCAAGGTATCCCAAGCACTCTCGCAGGAATGTGCTGATGCCACCGGATTTGGGAATGACCTTGCTTTTACTGAAGTGAATTGTGGAATATATCACTTAGACATTAGGATTCGAGAGGTAATGTTTGCTGAATAGCACACGGGCATCATGCCACATACTCTTAAACAATCACAGTAAATGGAAGTGTGGCCTCAGTATTCACACAGTTATGTGCATAGAAAACAGAGTTGGAAACAATAGCATACAGTCAAATTACTCCGTTTTTCTTATTTTATTGTGAATCATTGGTGCATGTTTTTCCAAAGAAACTAAAAGTTATTCACAGTCTTGAAGCAAAATCTATTACTGTAACTTGCTGTTCTTTTGAATGACTTTCCCTTTCTGCTGTTATCACATAGGCCTTACTACTGTAAATAATGTTACAGTAACTAAATGTTCAGTAGTCGCTAGTTTACTGTAATAAACTCACATTTGATCTGGGCAAGCTGGTAAACATGGCCTCATTACTGACACCAACATCTTAATTGATGACAGTTATGCGGACTGATAATGCCAGAACTTTAATTACTGTAAATTTAAGCAAAATGGATTTTTTAATCAAATTTCTAAAATTTTGAGACAAACTTAAAGTAACTGAAATTTCAGTTTTTGAAATAGCAATCTTGCATTACTTCTTACTGTAAATTACAATCTTACCAATCATTCACTTAATATTTCCCAGTATACAATTTAGAGAATTTTAAGAATGTTTCGAAAGATTAACCAAAATAATCTAGACGGACGGACGGACAGACAGACAGATAGATAGGTAGGTAGGTAGGTAGGTAGGTAGGTAAACTGAGTCAAGCTGAGTTCATTAGCCAGATTCTGCTCTAATCTGTTCTATCTGTCTGAGCTACTCTGTCCTCACAATCCCACAAGAAACCTGAGGTCTGGTGATCAGAGACTTTTGTCTGTCCCCATATCACGGTTAAAGAATAGATGGGACAGAATTTGCGATTGCTGGCCCTAGGCTGTGGAACAGCCTTCCAGCTCAATCTCGAACTGTGTTTAAAATCCTCCCTTAAAACCTTTTTTTCTTTAACTTTTAATCTATTGTGATATTTTGTCATGAATGTGTGGTTTGTCCTTGTTATTTATGTTGTCTATTGTTAAGCACTGTTCGCTGTATTTAAATGCTATACAAATAAATAATTTGACATTTGAAACTTTATCTGAGTGTGAAGCTTTGCTGCTTTGCTGCAATTTCTAAACAATGACCAAGACAATCAAGCAAAAATCAGATAAATGCGTGTTTCTTTTGGTTGTTGCTCAGATATAGTATTCAGATGCATTGCAAAAAGAAATTCATTTAACTGAAGAAAAATAATTTTGTGATAAATCACCGAAAAATGAACATTCTGTTATCATTCATTCACCCTCTTGTTACTTTTCATTCATGCAAACCTGTAAGACTTTTTCTTTCTTTCAGAATATCTACCTTTGAGTTTCACAGAAGAAAGTCATACAGGTTTGAAACAACATAGATTTTCACTTTTGATCTATGTCTTTAAAATATATGGGTTTTTATGCCACATATGAGTGGTTGTGTATTACATGGTGTTTACAGTATAGCAGCTAAAAATTCGGACTCTTTGGGGAAGCAGGGCTACAGCCTAAAAATACCCCATACACCATATGTCTTTTCTCTGCGCCAAATGTTGCTGGATTAGCCCAGTCTCGTTCATTCAGCTGTGCAGGGGCATGAGAAAATGCTTGATATAAAACAGTGTTGTAAATAAATACTGGCCAGACTAAATAACACTCGCCTTGCAGAAATCAGTAGGGCCTATCAGGTTCTATTAAACAAACTGTAGCATAAGAATATTCAATGCAAAACATTTCCAATTATGTCTAAATCATTGATGCATATCCTGAAAGCAAAATTAACTTAAATATATATATATATATATATATATA
>JAOTRC010000039.1:19075832-19095960 GCA_027497675.1 Cyprinella lutrensis
ATATATACATGGGGACAAGAGAGCTGTCAGTAAATAAATTGGAAGACAAAGAAGTTTACTGAGGCAAAAATCGTAGTTGTCATGAAACTTAGTTGTCATGCTAGATGATGATCAGTAAAGTACTCAGTTGACTGGGAACAAGTGGGTGGAGTGTACGAGAGGTCTGGTGCTGTCGATGTTGTTGACTCTGTGACAGTAGTTAATAGTTAGTTAATAGTTAGAATTACACCCTAAACTAAAAGTGTGACCAATAATTTCAAGAAAATAGAAACAAAAACATTTAAAAAATAAAATTTGAAAAAAATAAATTAAAATAATAATAATAATTTATTCATCTGGTCAAAATGATCAGCTAATGTTTCATGCACCCGTGTCTGATGCTGATGTCTGCGTATGAGGCAAATTGTAAGGCAAAGTGTTTTATGTTTAAGTCTTTATTTAGAACATTTGTATCTAGCCTTTTTAAATTTACAAAAGAAATCACCTTAGAATTACTATTTACTTTGTTCTGAGTTCATTTCAGATCTTGTTGTCCGTTAGGCCTAAGCTCTTTTACCTTTCAGAACCAAAACACACCTCCATTTCCTGGACTCCTGGAGTCCTTCCAATGCCGTCTGGTCATTAAATCAATACCTGCTGGACACGCTGGTGTCGGAAATGCCTGCAAAGAGCACCCGCAGAAATCCCATTAAGGCATGACGTTCAAACTAATGTCCTTCATCTCCGAATAGCCTCCACGCATGTGTTCTTAGTCAAAGCAGTGCAGCCATAAAAAGCTGTCAAACTGAGAGATCATCCCTTTTCCATGTGAGCTAGGAGTGTTATAGGAAAATAATAAATTGGTAATTCAATACATTTGAACTCATTCTTCTGAATTCTTCTTACTGCATTTGGTTTACACATTTATCGTTTTGTTTTATCTTGAAGAGTATCTCATATATTCTGAATTCTGAGACACTAAAATAAATTCAAGCCCACTCAGAAATAATATAATATGAATGGTTCTGTACTTTATCTAGATAGACCTGCGTGTTACATCCTACTAATTTAAGAAACTTAAAAAAAACATTTTTTTTCAAAAATCAATTACATAAAACTATGTTTTGTTTGTTTGTCCTCATTTTGTACCACAGGATTTTCCCAAAATTCTAGTTAATGTTATCACATTCCACTAAAATGTACTCAGTTACCTAATGTAACCTTGGTTCTCTCTAGAAGAGGGAACGAGTATTGCGTAAGTTGCTAACGCTATGGGTAAAGTAATTTTTTCTTGAGATCTGAAGCCAAAAAATGATCCTTAATCCGCACCGTTCCGAGTTCCTCCTCTGATTGTGCTAGAATCAGCCAATCGTCCAAATAGTTCAAAATTCGCATGCCCTGACTTCTCAGGTACGAACAGCAGGACGGTGTACTGATATACCCGACTGTCAAAGGCGAATGTCAAGAATGGCCTGTGATTGGGTATTATCTGAATCTGAAAGTATGCGTCTTTCAGGTCGAGGGAAATAAACCAGTCCCTGGGGCAAATTTGCGCAAGGATCTGTGTGGTCATGAGTATTTTAAATATTTTGCATATTGAATCTTCTCATAAGAGCTTTGTTCAAATATCTCAAATCTAAAACTGTTCTGAGGGCTCCGTCCTTCTTGGGTAAGAGGAAGTAATGGCTGACTTGCTCAAAAAAAGGAGGTACTGGTTCTATGGACCCCTTGCACGGAAGTTTCGCTACTTTGGCACGGAGTAGGTGTGCTACTTCCCCAGTCACTCTGCATAGCCATGCTTTACTGTCCTCAGCACCCATTTCGACGCGCCCAGAATAACTTCCCATGCTTTTGCATGCAGGGCTAGGGGCAGAATGGCCTCTGGGATCTGATCGCCCGGTACTGCAGGTTCGAGAACCTGATTGAGAGGTGTGGGTGCAGGGTGCGTCAACTCGGTGCTGGAATACGGCGGCTCGCCAACAGCGATGGCTAGCCGTTTTATACACAATGTCCTGGTGGCTTTGGACAGGGAGAATATTGTGCGAGGAAAACAGCTGGCAAGCGTCAGCCAGAGGTGCCTTTCTGTGACAGCCAGAGAGGACATGCACCTTCCAGGAGATGGGTAGCAGATTTAGAAGCGCAAAGGGAGAGATCCGTCGTGCTGCGCAAATCCGTGACGGAGGTAGGATCCGAGCTCTTCTCATCCAGCTCATGGAGGAGATCGGCTTGGAGGATCTGTAGGACTGCCATGGAGTGCAAGGCTGAGGCAGCTTGTCTAGTGGCAGCAAAAGCACGGCCGACAAGTGCTGATGTAGTCCTGCAGGCTTTGGACGGGAGGGCAGCCTTTGAACGCCAAGCAGAGGGTGGGCAAAGGTGCACTGCTACCGCTTCTTCCACTTGAGAGATGGAATTATACCCCTTCTCGCACCGCCATCAACCTGTAAGAGCATCGAGGAGACATGAGAATGCACTCACGAAGAGAAAGGAGCGTTCCACGATTTAGATCAGGAAGGGTGCAGACCTAGATGTAGGTGTTTGGCAGCGGCGATGGAGAAAATAGCCGTCGAGTCTGTTCGATGTGGGCTCTTTAGGCGTTGACCACTCGAGGCCAAGTTGGTCGACGGCCTTGATGAGGAGCCGGAGGAGCTCCGCATCCACGCAGACCCAAGTACGACCGGCCTCCTGGACTGACAAGTGGTGTGAACCCGGACCATTCCTCGCTATCAGAAGCCAAGATGGAGCAGCTGTTAGCGGTGTCGTCCACATCCACTTTGTGATAAAAAAACCAAACTGCGGGGAAGGAGAAAACACAGCGCGAAGGAAAGGTTCCGGTGAACTTCTGGCCGCCACATCGGTCACCGGTGTCCTCTGGGAGCGGGGATTTATATGTGTGTGATGCAGCAGCGAACACACACAGCAGAGAGGGAAAAGGATACTCTTTGTCCCCGGAAAGCGCAGCAGGCACGGATGGCTGAAGGTGGCAAAGATGGCCGGCTTCTCCAGATGCTTCCTAAGCTTTCTGGTCGCTTGCTTCAACGGCAGCAGCTTCTCAAGATCCGGTGATGTGAAGAGTTTCATTGAAGAGATGAAAATCGGAGCTCAGCACCCTCATTGTATTGATAATGTTTTGGTTTCAGATCTTGATAAAAGATTACTTTACCCTTAGCGTAAGCAACTTACGCAATACAAGAAAACCTCTAAGAGAACTTACTGCCTACATCTGTTATGCTGTTATTGCCCAATCTTAAAATATTCAATATAAATATATTCTTGTTTAAATATATAACTTGTTTTCTTTGAGTTAGTCCAAGTTTTCTCTGTCTATTTGGAATGTTTTGGTCTTAAGCCTCATTGATCTGAGCTTATGCACTTCTTTTTCTGAGGTGAATAAGCTTGAGTTAAGTTTTTTTTACTCAGATCAATGAGGCCTATACGATCAATCAGATCCAAACAAAATCTGTGATAATTGAAAGAAAGCAAGTTGAGAAAAAAGCAAAAAAAAAAAAGAAAAAAGAAAAAAAAGAATAATGAGAGATTAACAAACAATTTAGAAGGCTAGTCATTTTTGACAGAGAACACTAAATTAGGTAAAGGATTTTCAAAACGGCAGAAGGGTTATTTTTTTTAACCCAAAGTGCATAGGTTCCAGCAAGGGGCCAGTTGTTCAAAAGTAATCTGATTGGATTTTTACTATTGGATTGGATCAAATCTTGAAAATGGGTTGTTCAAAAACAAAAAAGTAACAACAGTAAAATGGATTACTTGATCCTGGATAGCAAAACATGGTATTTCCAAATCCAGATCTTTCTCACCCAGACTAAACTTTTTAAACAACTGGCCCCTGAGGTTCAGCTGCTCATCATGTAGGTTTCAGCCTGTCACATTCCCAAGTCATTCTCCCCTAGAATGCCATATTCATTGCGTTTCCAAAAATGGTTCTAAAAATGTAACAATTTTTTAAATAAATCGTTTTAATATAAAATCGTTTTGCAATTGACCACACTGACCTTCTGTCTCTCATTCTAGGATTAGTGCTTCACCACTGTCCACATTTCCATCTTTCCACAGTCAATGGCCTCCAGACTTGGCTAGGTTATTTTAATACCCTTAATCGCCTCTGACTTTGCTGCCGCGGAGGCAGTGGTTTGGATACTTAATTGCGTAATCTATTAGAAAAGATATACGCCGAAAGGCTCTCTCTCGCAGCACTTCCTGCCCACACAGGTCTAAGCATGGAAGAGAACCAGAGTCGGCCTAGCTCAAGGCGGGCATCTTCACAGTGCCATTCCCCTCCCGTAGGTCCCTGGAGGAACATGGTGGAATATTTCAAGAAACTTATCAAGAACTCAGTATCTGCAAAGTTGCGCCAATGGGTAAAGGATTACTGCAAAAGGAACGGCTTGCTCACCTTATCAGTGCTAGCGGTAATGTCAGGCTGTGCGGTGGGATTCACATTGAGAAGTTTGAACTTGTCAACACAGGTAACTTGGCACCTAAAGCTTCAATTTTGTTATTGCCTTGATTAAACAAAAAAGAGGACAAAGTGACAATTGACTAATTCAATTGTCTGTGCCTTATCAGAATTAGTGTTCAAACAAGAAAAGCTTATAGTAGCCTAACTATATAAAGGAAAAATTATTTGCTCAACAAGTATAACGTTAAAGCTCTATTTGAATGTTATGTATTGAACTACATTTTTCGTTTCCTACAAATCGAGGGATGACTCAAAATTATTGTCTGAAAGTGATATACATCAATAGAGCGTTTAGAAGTTGGAACATTCATTTAACTTTAAGATGTTGTTGATGACTTTTCTTCTTAAAGAAGTTACATATTTCCCAGCCTTATTATGTGGCATTATATGTTATACTTAAATCCTGGTGGTCCTCCTGCTAAGGATGTGAACATCTGGGTTTTTTGATCTGAAAATACACTCAACTTGGAAACACGCTTTACTTAGAATATTCAACTGACACAATTCTTCAGGGATTTTACTGAAATAATAGGCTTAGGAATTGAATTGAAATATTTACTAGCAAAGTCACTCCAAGTTGTGTTATCCCTTTTACCTCAGGCAAAAATCTACTTTTCTTTTCCTGGAGAACTTCTAATGAGAATGCTGAAAATGTTGATTCTTCCTCTCATCACATCCAGGTAACTCACCATGTCAGTTATGTTTGCACTTTCATTCAAGATGTCAGCATTTCTGAGGCCAAACACACAGACTGTATATGATATTTTTGAGAAACCAACAAAATATACAACAGAAAAAAATGTTCCATCATAAGAAATGCTTTACTTCTGAGTTGCATCTGTTTTTAAAACCCTTTCAATAAAAATAGTGGAATAGCTGATGGTTGTAAAGAGTATGCCTATTATTTTTGAGTCTAACATTTAAACATACTTTAAAAAAACACTAGACACTTCTACAAATTATAGAGGAAAAGGAACTTTTAGTAACATAGTATGTTTGACTTGACACACCTATTGATTGAAACTCCAACACTTTCCTTACAGTTTAATGTCTGGCTTGTCTGCTATGGACACAAAGGCCAGTGGACGCCTGGGCCTTCTTACCATCACATATTACCTGTGGACTACCTTCATTGCTGTTATTGTGGGGATTATTCTGGTGCTGATAATTCATCCCGGAACTGGCACTGAAAAAGAGGGACATAAAGCGGCAGGAGGGCCAGTGATGACGTCTGCCGACGCCCTGCTGGATTTGATCAGGTAACTTTACAGTAATATCTGATCTTAACTGTGGGTTTTATAAATTTTACAATTTCCTCTTAACATGGTGGCTGTAGGAAAGGAAGTTCCACCCTTTAATTAAATGAGCCAATCGGCTTATTAAAAGCTGATTGTCTTTGTTTTATTGGTACAGAATGTGAATACACATTAGTCAGAGAAACCTGAAAGCTATTATTTCAGCATTTTCTGTCAGATTTGATTGGTTATTTCAAATATGTTATAGATTTTTGTCCATTTAAGCAGACAAGACCTGTGTGTACTTCTTTCATTGACAAAAAAATATATGACCTAGATCATTGCCAAGACGGCCGTCGAGTGGACTGACTTACCTTGAAAGGGACAAATGTAGACAAACAAGCTTTATTTCTTTGTCATCATCAAATGGCTTTCAAGTCATTTAATTACGTCCTTAATATTTCTTTCTTGGTCCTATTGTAATTCATCACTGTTTGTATTCATTATGTTAAATCAAAATGTAACAACTTGTTCATTGTTTACCTTTTCCACCTCAATTAGGTAGAAATATAGTGAATAGCCTTTAGTGTTAACCAGTTGCCAAATACTTGTGTAGACATTGTTTTAGCAAGCTAGCAGTCTGCTATAATGCCCCAAACTCAAATCAATTCCCCAGAATCCCCACGGATAAAATCAAGCATTATTTCTCATTGATTATCACAGTACTCTCTGAATTACAGACTGACTTCTCTGACTCTATTTTGAAATTTAAATATTTTACATTATTTATATGTGGTAAAAATATGGTAAAACCACTGGCGGGGACACCAAAATAGTAGTATTATTTCATTTGATTAAAAAAAAGCAAACAATTTCTTACCATTCGAACTATATACAAGTTTTACTTGTCAGTCTAAGAAACACATTGAGAAACATGTTGAACTTACATAACTGTTTTCAAGCTGCAATCAAGTCTACAAGGCTTAAGCTTCCCTTTTGTGCTATCCCGTCACTGGACTGAAGGATTGGAATTAGGTATATTTAGACAGCCTCTAAAGAGGATGTAAAATAACAGCTTTTCTCAAGTGCGAAAGATGCTCCTGAGCTTCTGACCAGATTTAATTGGATTTTAGTCAGGAACACCGCAGTAGAATTGGTACTTTATAAATAAAGCATTCACCAATAGCCTCTGCCCTACAAGTCCTTAAGGCTGAGCTACAGCAAATCTGCTTTTTGTTTCTTTACCGTTTAGCTAGCTGGCCATGCCACAGCCTTGTACAGTACTCAAATCCAGTGATTCTGAAAACAAACAATGAGACATTTTTGCACTATGTTGGCCTCGAAAAACAGGCTAATAGCATGTCCTTGTGAAAATGAGCTATTTTGCTGATTATCAATGAGTTTTAAATATATGTCCTTGCTTATGGTTTTGTTTCCCCAACAGGAACATGATTCCATCCAATCTGATTGAAGCCACATTTCAGCAGGTGAGAGAAACACATGAAGATCAGAGGAATTAATCCTCTACTGTTTTTGTACCTAATCCTTGTCCATCTGTGCTCTTCTGTTTCAGTATAAGACAGAACTTGTGCCTAATTTTAAAAACAGTGCAAAATCATCACAAGCCAACTTTGTGTACATTATGCCAGACTATGAAAACCCCAAGATGGGTCACCCAGTGTTTCTGGAACTCACCCCTCCTCCAGAAATCCACTATAAGATTGTACCAGGGAGAAGCAATGGGATGAATGTGCTAGGAATTGTCATTTTCTCTGCCACTATGGGTGTGTATGGATTGGACTGTTATATCACCATTCAACTCTGCTGAAAAGATCACCATAGACCAGATTGAGCTTGTAAGTGTCGGTTTGATACTGGCAAAAGAGTTCTCCAGTAAAGCTAGCTGGATAAACAAGTTTAAAAGTCTAGTAGGTACGCCAGCATTGCATGTTGGAGACTAATGTCCAAAATACAACATATAATGGTGACCATCAATGTTGATCTTTTCAGCAGGGAAGCAAAGATTTATTGTACAATTTGGAGCATTTAAGTCAACATGAAACAGCCTATTTACTGAACAAGATATTTAATGAGAAAACATGCAGAGCGGGACTTATTGCATTGATTTGAAAAGTTGCCTTTAAAGGCTGGTGAAACCTAGAAGGGCTTTGTGATGTCTATTATAAGAAATATATACTCAAAAGTTTGGTGTTGGTGAGATTTTTATTTATTTATTTTAGGTTAAAGAAGTCTCTTATGCTCAACCAGGCTACATTAGATAAAAATAAACATAAAAAACTAACATTATTGCAACTTAAAAATACTAGACTAGAAAACATTTATTTGATATTAGAGAACTTTTATAGCATTATTAACATGTTTACTGACAATTTTGATAAAAATCTTTTTTTTTGTTGTTGTTGTTCCCCAGGTCTTCTACTTGGTAGAATGGGATCCAGGGGTACACCCCTGGTGAATGTGTGTCTTTGTGTCAATGAATGTGTCATGAAGATCATCAATGCTGCTATGTGGTGAGTAGATGTGGATCAGATTGCCCTAAATTACCTAACTGGGACTTTATTACATCACTTCTAGGACAGTCCTCATGTTTTGTCATGCAAACATGTGAAAGAAGCATGTGACTGTCAAATAAAGCAGCATCTCTGACCAAAACAAGTGGACAGCCAACTAAGCAATCTCTTTAATACGCTCTCTACAATACATTAGGGTAATAGTTTAAAAGCAGCTTTACGCTTCCTTATTCTATTAAATGTTAGCAGTGGAAATGTGCTTAAGAGTCAGGTGAAATGAAAAGCTGATTTGGTCAATTAGTAATGAAATTAAATCTTAGTTAAGTGAATGCACCTTCTATATAATTATATATTCACTGCTGTTTGGGATCAGTAAGATTTTTAATGTTTTTGAAAGAAGTCACTTATGCTCACCAATGCTGCATTTATTTGACCAAAAAACAAAACAAAAAAGTAATGTGAAATATTACAATAAAAAAAACTGTTTTCTATTTAAATATAATTTGAAAAGTAATTTAGTGCTGTGATGCAAAGTTGAAATTTCAGTATCATTAGTCCAGTCTTCAATGTCACATGATCCTTCAAAGTCATGTGAAATCATTTTAATTTGATTATTTGCTGCTCGACAAACTATTATTATTATTATCCATGTTGAAAACAGTTGTGTACATTTTTCCCCCAGGATTTTTTGATGAATAGTAAGTTCAAAAGAACAGCATTTATCTAAAATAGAAAGTGTTTAAAAATTACATTTTAAAATGTTCAAATAGAAAACATTTATTTAAATTGTAATAATATTTCACAATATTTTTTTTACATTAAAATCAAATAAGTGCAGCCTTAGTGAGCATTTGAAACTTAAAAAAACATAAAAATCACAGATCCCAAATTTTTGAACGGCTATGTATGTATGTATGTAATGTGTGTATATATATATATATATATATATATAAATGTGCAGTATTATATTGTTTTAATACCCCAGTCTCTTTGTACAGGTACTTCCCATTTGGAATTGTATTTCTGGTTGCTGGGAAAATCCTGGACATGCATGATCCCGCAGTCCTCGCAGAGAAACTGGGAATGTACTTCATCACTGTTCTGGCGGGGCTGTTCGTGCATGGTGTGATTTTGCTGCCAATGTTCTTCTTCATGTTCACCAGGAAAAACCCCTTTAGCTATATCCGTGGCCTCCTGCAGGCTCTGGTTATCGCATTGGCAACTTCATCCAGGTAAGGAAGCCATTTTGAACAGGCTTTTAGCTCACTGCAACATAAACTAGAGTTAATCCACGATTTATTTCAGACAATAGTTCAGATGAATCATATTAAATGGAATAATATTTTTATATGATATAAATAATATGATATGATGTTTAAAATATACAACTAATGGTTTTATTTCTTATTCATCTTTCTCCAGTTCAGCTACTCTGCCCATTACAATGAAATGCTTACTGGAAAACTGCCATGTGGATCGTAAAATCGCTCGATTTGTACTTCCTGTGGGTGCCACTATCAATATGGATGGCACAGCACTCTATGAGGCAGTGGCAGCCATCTTCATTGCTCAAGTCAATGAGTACGAGCTTGACTTTGGACAGCTTGTTACTATTAGGTAAAGTATTTTGGCTACATTCAGAATGATGTACTCTACTAGTCAAACGTTTGGAATAATTAAGATGTGTAATGCTTTTAAAAGGGCTGCATTCATTTGAAAGAACTTTTCTAAGTGAATTTTCAAATGTAATTTATTCCTTTGATGTAAAGCTGAATATTCAGCATCATTACCCCAGTCTTCAGTGTCACACGATCCTTCAGAAATCATTCTAATAAGATTTGGTGCTCATAAAACATTTAGAATTATAAATGTAAAGAGGTTTTGCTGCTTAATATTTCAAGGCCAAGAAAGGTAGTAAAAATATTGTTAAAATAGTCCATGTGACTAGAGTGGATCAACCTTAATGTTATGAAGCGACAAGAATTATGAAGCGCGATGAGCACTTCCAGGTTCTACGTCAGAACGCAGGCTCATTATTGGCCAGCTCTAAGTGAACTACTCCTTTAATGACATCATTTTTATTTTTGGTTGAAGTAACCCTTTAATATTAGAAATTTCGTTTTTGGGTGAAATAATCCTTTAAATAGATGCAGCGTTGAGCATCTTTCAAAATTATTCCTGAATTATTCCAAACTTCTGACAGATGGTATACAGTAACAAAGCTGTATTTGCCAGTGATCGCCTCATGTGACTTGGTTCACTCTTTTCTCAGTATCACAGCTACAGCAGCAAGCATTGGAGCTGCTGGAATCCCTCAGGCTGGTCTTGTTACCATGGTTATTGTGCTTACCTCAGTGGGTTTGCCTCCAGATGACATCTCGCTCATTGTAGCTATCGACTGGATCCTGTAAGTACAACACACTGCATGAGTGTTACTACTTAACACTCTAAACCACAATAGAAAGAAATAAAAAATACTATAAACAATAACTATAAACACAATAGAATACTACAATACTATAACAATACTATAAACACAATAGAAATACTATGAACCACAATAGAAAGTCAATGTCATGTGTCTTTTTTTTAATAGGGACCGATTTCGAACAATGATCAATGTGCTTGGAGACGCCTTAGCCGCAGGAATCATGGCGCACGTGTGCAAAAAGGACTTTCAGAAAAACGTCCCATCCACAAACACCTCAGAGAGAGTAAGATATACCCACTATGTGCTCAACCATATTTCTAACTAGAAAATATCCAAATAAGCAAGTATCGTGCAGTAGTGGTCTGTTGTTCACCTGCAACAAGTAGTCAAAACTTGTTTGACAACTGAGTAACGGCTGTATATTGTCTTGCAGAGAGATACTTTGATATCTTTTGGAAACCAAAGCGTGCAAAGTTTTCCCACATCTGAAACTCCACTACTGGGTAATAGGGACTACATCTTAGAGGTTATGGGCGATCAGGTGATCGAGAAGCCGACATGTTACAACCTCTGCCAAGTCTAACTTTGACAGATGATACCAAGGAGGAACAGAAGCTGCCTTGACTTCACAAAAACCTTCCCTCTTTACCTCCCCTTTGTTATATATACATACATTTGTGCCATTCTGTCTTTTTACATCACAGATGTTACGTCAACATTCGCCTTTGGTGAACTTGAAAATTGAGGACATTTGAGTGCTTTTGACACCTTAACTTGGAGGTTACTAATTTTTGTAAATTACAAAAACATGTTTTTTTTTATGTTCATCTTTTAGAATTGCCTTAATGCAGTAGTTAATGACAGTAAAACTAAAACTAGACCACACAATAATAAAACCATGTACAAACAGGAACTTTACACAGCTAGTAAATCAACTAGGGCTCCAATTATGGATCATCAGTTGCCTTGTCATACAGTGTATGGTGACAACAAACTGATTTTTTTAATGACTGCAAGAACAGCGATTGTGTATCTCCATTACTTATGTTCAGAGCACACAATCACTGTTCATTTCAAGTAGGATGGAATATTGATTGATTATGTTTGTTTATTTTCTTAATAAAATTGTTAATCTTGTTATTGGTCTTCATTATGCGAACTGTAAAATAAAAGCAACAATGATTAATTTATACTTTTTAAAATTTACCAAAAAACAAAAATTGTAAATACTCCTAGATCTACTTCACTAAAAGTTCACTAATACCAAGACACAAATTTTCTGATTTTGCAATGATGCCTGATATTTTATTTCACAACTACATGTTAGACAGTAGCTCATGACAGATGTTCAATGTAGAATCAAAAAGTACTTAAAAAAAATTAAGACACTCAATATCAACACATAAAACCATACACAAGCTATATAAATAATTCCACCATTCAATAAACTTCCAGTATATTCTACATAAATTAAGGCTTAAAATGAGCAACCGTCCAGTAAATCCTATTTGATATTTCTTACAACTGGTATCTCAGTCGACTCAAGCATTGGGCAATATTATTTTTTTTTTTAAACATCAGGATATCAAAAAGATGAAAAGGGAAACGGTTGCTATAATAATTACTACTATTCATTATAAATCACTTTTCAATATTGCACATAAGCCAAAACGTGCACAAAAAGAGAATGCCGAGTGTTTTATATAAATGACATGTAACCAACAGTGGCTGTAAAGCTGCTAATAGGTTCACATGAACCATAAAGTAACAGATGATGCAAGTATAGTAAACTGCTTATTACAAACCTGACCAAAAACAGTGAGTCACTGTACAAAAACATTTAGGATTAGGATTTATGTCAGTCACCAATAATATAAATATATGCACGCACACACAATACCAACCTTAAGTCATGTAGCAGAGGGAGCCTAAGAACTGTGTGCTGAAAATGATCAATTTACACGGGGCATCTTGGAAAATTCATGGGTTTGTCCAACAACAGAGGAACCTATGTGGGGCTTTACAAACTAATATTTGGAAGACCTCAAAAGGAGCCAAAGCTGAGGAACATGACTGTACAACTGTTAGATTGAGCTTCTATCCGTTTCTATCTTCCCCCCTGGTCATTAATGTGAACTACAGCTGAAACCTCTGGAAAAAGTTGAATATGAACCACTGAGAAAGGCAAAACAAACGGCACTCCATAGGCCAAACCAAAAAAAGTCAAACGTTTTCAGATTGCATATTTATGATTTGGTCCGATGCCTGAAAAATAAATAAGATCTCATACTCAAAATTAAAACTATGAAATGTGGTAATTTAGTGTCTGTCATGAGGTCTCAGGGGCTAAAGACCCATTCGCACCAAGGGCGATAACCATCAACAAAGATAGCTCTAAAAAAACAATCCTTCTAAATATATATTAGCATGGTACAAAACTAGAACGGCACAGAAAAACAATATCGTTGAATCACTTTCAAAATGAATTTTGAGCTAAGAGATAAAATCAGAATCCACCTGACTTTAAAAGGATAGTTCACCCAAAAATTAAAATCTCAATTTACTCACCCTCATGTTGTTCCAAACCTGTATGAGTTTCTTTTTTCTGCTGAACAATATATTTTGAAGAATGTTGGTAACAATACAGTTGATGGGCCCCATTGATTTCCATAGTATTTTTTCTCCTACTATGAAGTCAATGGGCACCATAAACTGTCTGGTCACCATTCTTCAAAATATATTGTTTCAGCAGAAGAAAGACAGGTTTGGGACAATTTGAGGGTCAGTAATGAAAAAATAGGGATAGTTTTGGGTTAACGCTTGAGCGTTTAAAGTGGCAGACAAAAAACAACAACAAAAAAAGCACACTTAGGTTTAAAAAAAAACGTTCTTTACCACTGGTGTCGATGCTAATATAGTTATGATTGTTAATTCTTGGTGTGAAAGGGCCTTAAACTCAGCCATCTGCATCTGTAAATCTGGAAATAGTCGTGAGTTGACTTACACTGCATTGTACCTATAGAGAAAATTAAAGAACGAATTAAAAGATAAAATAAAGAAACAAAACAAAAAGTTGAGCAAAACAAAATAAAATTTAATGATTGTAAATGCCATGTGAAACAAAATGAAAGGTTTCCAAAGGAAAAACAAAAGCAAAAAAAGAAAAAAAAAAACAAATATCACAAGGCAGTCTTAAAAAGCATTTGCATTAGTACTGGATATCCATTTTCAAATAAACAAACTAAACTTAAATGTATTAGCCTAGAGAAACAAAAACAAAAGAAAACGCAAACCAGAAACAGAAGATGCTGATGCTCAAATGTGATTACATTTTACATAAATACTCAGTACCTAGTATTCAATGTCCAAATATTTTTGGAATATTCTTAGGGATGTGCAACATGCACCTCTGCCGGTGAAACTAAACCTTCCATTCATGTCTTTGGTCCTTCTTAGTTCAGTCTTTTCAGAGGGTCCCTTACAAAAGATTAACAAGTTCGTTAAAGATTTCCCCCTCACTAAAACAGGCATTTTCTTTGCCGTTACCTCTTTTCTAAGGAGCACTCAGCATGCAGGATTTAAGACTCAGATTTGAAAAAATGAGCTGTTGTGAGATGGGAAATGAGAATCCTGCCAAACCAAAAAGTGCTACATTATTGAGGGCAGAGTGGAAAAATGACATCAAATTAAGGCATCATAAACACTGAGGAGCTATATAGGATGGAGATACTGACAAAAGAAAGAAAATAAAATCCGAGTTTTAAATCCAGCAACTGGTGAATGAGGTGTCCGACCACATATGGCACATAGCAACAACACCAGGCTAACATCGGAGACAAATTTGAATGAAACGAAAAATTGGTCGTATATTTTGGGATAAACCAGAACGCCTAAAACACTTGCATTTGAAGCATCCAACAGCTTGAATCTTAAAAGAAACGGTCTAAACAAGACTGCGAAACTTGAACATTTGCGAAGACTTGATTACACTAAAAATAATAATTTTCTTTTTCAAAACGTCGCCAACTTCTCTGGCTTCGCAGAAAACCCCCTTCTTCATTTTCCAGGCAACCCTGCTTTCTACTTGTGCGACTTGCTCGTTTTGAACGATACTTGTAAAATCTTGTCCCCGAGGCGGTAGCCGTTGAGGCTGGCGATAGCCATGGCAGCCTCTTCATAGTTTGTCATGGTAACAAACCCAAATCCCTTGCACTTGTTGGTGTTGAAATCACGGATCACTTTGACATTTGTGACGGCACCGAAGGGCCCGAACATCTGCCACAAAATGCCCTCATCTGCATCCTGGCCCAGGTTGTAAATAAAAATACACCAGCCTGACGAGGAGTTTCCAGGCATGTTAACGCCAGACATGCCGCTCATGTGGTCTACACTCATAGGAGAGAACCTGAAGACAGGAAATAGCATCATTTAGGACAAGTTCATCAGATATGCATACATTTTTGAAACTGAAAGAATTTATTTTTGGACGAGATATCCCACTAAAGTCACCATGGAATATCATTTTATTTGAATATAAGGGGGTTTCTCTGTGCACTTCATTACTTTTTGAAATTCATTGGCCCTCAAACTTTAATCCATAAAACTCCCCCTCCCACTTGCAGCGACATCTTTTCTCCTCTCTGATGGCATGTTTTTCGGAGTGAGGGCGGGACAAACTGTCACTCACATGAGATCACAGCAATAGCCACAACGAAATGAAGTCCTGCCCTATTTTTTTCTCATTCCAAAAGCCACTTCACTCATATATATACACACACACATCACAATAGGGAAGAACAGACAAATCGCAACTTTCGTTTCACACCAACTTCAAGAGCGATATGCTATGGGGAGTGCCTGGATATCAACCTTGGTACACTCACTTTACGTGGCACACTTGTCCTACAAACTGCCTAAATGTAAAATAACACTATCTGTTCACTGTAGAAATTAAATATAGGTTCATCTTTGTTAAAGCTGTTTTTTGATTTTTTTTTTTTTATTAACATTAATGAAATAGACAACAGTAGGAATTAGGCTGCTGTCACTGATTTCTTCATATATATATAAACGCAAAACACGTGTGCTGGAAAAATGGGGCCTGGTCCGTATGGATCACGGATCAACTGCAATTCATTGCACCCCTAATAATTAATGAACACACACTTATGATTGCCATCTTACTAGAGAAGGAGAAAAATCCCACTCTAGTAAGTAAACACGTTCTTGTCCCCAAAAATGCTGGCACTCAAGTGCTTCCCTCCATGTTTTCTGCTGTACATCATTTATTTTTTACCATGCATGCGCTGCATTGTGCACCCCTGGATATGCCAGACAAGCAAATTAGGAAATACAATATTGGACTTCATTCACCTGAATCTCTGAGCCTGGTGGTGGACGGGCCCCCCAAAGCGGCGAGGCTGTGTGTGGTAAACCTGGGAAATAATTTGTGAGTTCTTCACTTGGTTGGGACTGGCAGCAAACTTGACAGTGATGGGCTCTGCAGCGCCTGGAGGCTTCTGTCCATTCAAGTCCTTAATTGCATCCTCTGCCTCCGACCTCTTGTCAAATCGAATGAAAGCCACACCACGAGAGAGTCCTGCAATGAGGATAAAAGGTGAACGCTTTAAAAGGACACTTCACCTATTTGCATTAAGCTTTGTACCAATAGAAACCCAGTCATATTTTTTGAATGGTCGTGCATTATTCCCTCTCATTCTGAGGCGAGACAAATGAGGATTTCAGTGTTGCAGTTCCTGCTTAGAATGATGTAAAAATTGACATTTTGCATCATTCCATCAATACACTAACACTAATCCAAACAAATTATGAATTTTTTAAACAAAACTGAATTTAAGGAATAATCCATGTTTTAATTTTAACAGTAAAGCTCATTTTGCAGCATGTTAATTTACAAAAAGCTTATGATAAAGCATAATTTTTTTCTTTTATTTCTTAAATATCCATAAATACATGATTTCAATTAACTATGCTTTTTGATTGCTAAAAAATTACATGCCCGCTCCACACCACTAGCAGGTTCCCTTAATACTGTTCCTTTAATACACACTAGCTTACAGGACATTCCAGGTGTTAAAAACAACTTTGCTCATCTACCAACCTGATGCTTGATCGACGAGGACACGGGAGTTGATTATTCTGCCATAACGCGTAAACATTTCTTCTACGTCCTTCTGCGTCATTGTTTTAGGTAGCCCACTGATGTAAAGGTTGGCATCCTTTATGGTGTCAGAGCTTGGCCTGGCATATGACACCTGTCAGAAAAAGCAAAGTTAAAAGATCAGATCCTGAAGAAATACCTCCTCTGGAGATTACTAGGAAATCTCTTAAACTATGGCTAAATAAAAAAAGGGGGTGCAAACTTAGATTCTCCGTTTTTTTTTTTTTTTTTTTTAAACTGGTATTAATTTCTTTGAAATATTTTCAAATAGGGAACACCCACCCAACATAGTTTCCATGGGTCCTTTACAAATATTTAATTTTACAGAAATGCAAAAACTATTTCATAGAATTCAAACATTAAAGGAACATGTTTGCAACCTGTAAACCATAGATAAAAACAAATGTTTAAATAAATCTAAATATTAAAAAGCCTGATAAAAAGGCCACAACCAAGATTCCATCAGGTCTGAGCAATTCTACCCCAACAACTTTACTTTGTTCTCGCCGCCTTGTTCTCACAACCGGTGTTCTGAAGCAATGACACAATTTAACTTTACACAGGAGCACCTTTTGTCACATTACCTTGATAGTTTTAGACTGTAGTCTCAGTCCATTGAGAGTACTGATTGCTCTTTCTGCATCATTAG
Organism: Cyprinella lutrensis; assembly: GCA_027497675.1. NCBI lineage: Eukaryota > Metazoa > Chordata > Actinopteri > Cypriniformes > Leuciscidae > Cyprinella > Cyprinella lutrensis. Next base: position 19,093,313 of record JAOTRC010000039.1, read on the forward strand.
GGTTAAGATAGTTAACAAATCCGTACCCTAAACTGTGGCCTAGAGAAAAAAAAAGGAAAACAATAAAACAAACAAAACAAAAAAAAGTTGAAACGTTCCAAATACAAAGGAAAAAAACATCCTAGTATCAAATGTTAAACTTCTGGGGGAAAAAACTGAAGCCAACAAATAAATCCACGTTGACTTGGGACAGGCCAGAGAAAGGAAACTAAAAATATTTATAGGCTAGTTTTTTTTCCATCAACACTGAAAGACTACACAATTGTGAAGAAACCCTTCCAGTGCTTCAAAAGTTTGTCTAAAAGCGCATTTTTTTAATAAATTCATTCTGTTCTTAAATTGACATCATGGCTACATGCAATCCCTGCGAAATAAAGACACTACATCCCTAAACCAACAAAGAAAGACAATATTTTCTCTCAACAATAATGTGTGTGTCTGCTTTGTGCCAAGTGCTGGTAAATACTTGCCTGCTACTTTGTCACGAATAAGTTTAGCAGATTCCACCTCCCCAATGCTGCTGAAGAGACTCCGCAGCTCATCTTGGCTCATATTCTGAGGCAAGTAGTTGACGATGAGGTTTGTTTTGGCATCTTTAGGCTCATCGGCCATGTGATCTTCGTAACCGTTCGACATGTCATAGACCTCCTAGAAATAATCAAAACAAGTTTCTGTGAGGGTTATATATTTTTGCCAATAGAAATTTAATTACACAATATTAAATATTACTGCAAACTCACTATGCACTTATGCATTATGAACTGTTGATACCTCTCTGTACCTGCACAGGTACAGATCCTCAAAATTAGGCCTAGATCTTTCTTAATTTCTCAATTACAGCTGGCAAGCCAGTAATAGAATGGCAAACACGCAATTAAAGAGAATTAGAATAAAATAAAATCACTTTACATCAAATAAAAATAATTAAATGTGAGATTACAGTATGCTTACACTTAAGGCACTTAAAGGCTAAATTTCATTGGCTTTTTTCATTGATAAAATGGGGCACTTAAATTTCAAAGACAGAAAAGCATCGAATTTGTGAATTAAGGGATTTATATTCTTGCCTAGGGAATAAATAATGCAACAACAAGCATCTGCAAGGCAGTTATTCTGACTTCAATATGCCGCAATTACAAATCCCCACTGAAATCATTTTGGCTGCATTTCTACTCTACATTACACAAATGAGAAAAAAGAGAAAGAGAGGGGGAACAACAACAACAAAAAAAAACACCTAGTCAAAAAAAAAAAAAGATATTACATATCGTTAACAAGGAACTGGAACAGTACAACAAAGAAATACAACATTCCCCTTCAGGCAAATATTTTACCTTATTAATCATATAGTTTAGTCTATATTAAGTATCTTATTAACTATTTAATAAGAGTATGGTTTTAGTTTAAGAGTATAGTATAAGTATATCTTAGTCTTATTAGAGCATATATTTTAGTCTTATTAATATGCAAGTTTCAAAATGTTACCTAACCTAAACCATAGTGTTTGTCACCAAACATGAAAGTTCAATATACCAAAAAAATGAATATGTATCAAGCTAAAACAGTAAAAAAAAAATGTGAGCAAAAGGACAGATGTAACTATCAAAGGGACTCACTGTACTGGATTTCTTTTATGATCAGCACTGCCTCCAATGGAGTCTCAGTCATTGCACATAACCACAATTCATTCAACACAAAACCAATAAAATATGGGATTGAACTAATGGTATTAAAAGGGGGTCTTGGAGTCTATGTCTAACCCCTTCAAGGCATTTTAGGTGAAGGAGGAACTGATCACTGTGTCCAGGTCACCGTGATTATTCTAATCATGGACAGTGCGTCCCATTCATGTTAGAAGAGAGGTCTTATTGTGTATTCAACATGGGTAGCCAGTCAACCTTCAAGGCTGAAACAAACAGGCATTATTACAGTCCCTCCCACACAACCCAACATTGAAGGTTTTTATAAAGTGGTCTGAATAGCTCATAAACAATTCTGGTCAGTCTCTATCCGACTACTTCGATAGCAAACTGGTCCCTATAAAAATGGTTAAATTTTGCTGCATTTGCCAGGCCAGATACCTTTAGATGACAACACCTAATAACAGGTCTACTGCATTCAGTGAAAACTCAAGTCTACCTCAGATGACAGCATTAAACCTCAAGTATTACTCGCTTCACACAGGCTACAGCACTATATGGACGAAAACAGCCTACAAGCACTAAACACTACTAACTCCAGCTTACAGGTTCAGTTTATTTTTAAAATCCACATTCAGTCCCTGATGGACGCAAATTCTACTCACTTTTAAGTATCTAACGTGTCCCCTTCTGACTGCCATGAAGATCCGTCACAGATCCCAACTCTGAAGATACCAAAAACAAAATAAGGTAATAAAAATACACGCTGACGAAAAGGGGTGGTAGGGAAGGCAAAGGTGGGTTTGGGGGTTCAGAGTAAAATAAATGAACTAAAATAAAAGAAGGGCAAAAAGATAAGATGAGCCACCTTCTGATATAACCTGTGGAAAAAGAATAACAACCATTGGCCATTAAGACTGGTGTAATTTCAGCGTGTATTTTTAGCACCTCACTTTGAGTCTGTACTGCCTGCACAACATCTCAATGTTGACACTATGTGCTTGTTAC
>JAOTRC010000039.1:19110212-19120291 GCA_027497675.1 Cyprinella lutrensis
ACTTTTCACATGTACAGGACCCTAGTTCATATCTTGCTTGATGGCCTTTGCCATAGATGATAATGTTAAAGACCTCCAAGTGGATGCATCTACTCCAATGCAACTTTTAGATTGATAACATAAACATAGATCTGTCATTTAATCATTAAATTGACTCTTAACACAACATGAATGCATGATTCATGAAGTCATGCTTACTGCATTAAAATATGCAATAACAAATGCATGACTTAACTGGAGTCTTTCTCCCTCCTCTAACATCCAACGCCCCTCCAGAGAACATGTGAACACGCTCCATCAATCCACCAGTCAGTTCCATCCCTGCTCTCTTCCTGTACAGCTCCTATGCCCCTCTGGAAACATCCACATCTGTACATTGGTTTCTAGAGCACCTTTTGTTGGGCTTTTATTCATTTAGCAGACATTTGGTGTGCTGAGATGTTAGACGCACATTCTGCTCTCCTTTCATTTTCTCTGCGTCCTGACCTGAGTTTAGCCAATCACCTCCCTGTCGTTGATTTACATGCATCAAACCCAATCTGAAGTGATTTTCAGCTCTGTGATCACATTAAACTATTCTGTTTTGATTGATTGTTGTCTTTGCTGTATGTCTGGTGGTGAAGTTTACTATACTTCCTTTACTCAGGTTTAGACGTAATGGAGGACTTATGTTGCGTTTGTGTTCTTGAGCACCTGCAAATGTTTAGCAGCCCAACAAAATATTTGTGTGTTTGCTGTCTCGCATATCATGTGTCTTTGAGTAGCAGTTTTAATGTTGTTCCTTTGTTTTCCCTCCCTGGTATGTGGGTGTTCCTGTGTAATTTTCAAATGGGTCCCCTGTGCGTGTCGGACTGTAAATGTTGCTTCCAGGTCTGAGAAAGAAGAACTTGTCTCCGGGTGCTGTAGACACAGAGGTGCGTGGTATCTCTGGTGTTGATCTGTTCGGGGCCTCTGATGCTGTTGTGAAACATGTTCTGGAGGTAAGAATATGGTTGTAGTGGTCTTGGTGCTGTAAAGTGTTTAAATGAATTTTGTCGTTGGCTAGAATGAAAGTTTGTTTTCTCTTGCTCTGGTCTCAGGGTCATGATCGAGGCGTAAACTGGGCAGCCTTTCATCCCAGCATGCCTCTCATTGTGTCAGGAGCCGATGATCGGCAGGTCAAAATCTGGAGGATGAACGGTACGTATAAGTGCAAAATAACTGTTTTCTCAATTAAAGCTTTACATGTAAAACAGTGGGCAGAATAAAATTAGTCACTTAATTAGATTTTAAATAACTTGCCTTAACGGCAAACAATTCCAGCATCCAGGGGTATCGCTTAATTGCTGTGATTGAAATGCTTTAAAAAGCTTTGTCTTTCTGCACAAAATTTAACTGGTGTAGTTTACTGGTCCTTTGCCAATTAACTCCAGGTTTTCTTTCAAAGTTAATCTTGAAAATGGCATGGATAATGTCCTCTTTATCAATGGTGCTTGCGGTTTCCTTCCTCCAGCATTTTATTTTTCCCTGATCGAGTTCATTACAGCAGACGATGTGTGTCATAAGCCTTGTAATTACAAACTCCATCCATTCAGAGGGACGATATGATTGATAAATTTTTCTGTCATTTTAAATTAGTCTCTCGTTGACTTGCTATGGCTTGGCCCTCTGTAATTTCACAGCTGGACCACCAGTCTGAAAGCTGAAAGCGTTAGAAGAAGAATCCTAATATGGAAAAAAACGACGTCTCTTTGAGGGCCTAGATTTCCCTGATGGATATAATGAATCAAATGTGAAAAAAATTGTTTTTTATTTAAATTATTTTGCTTACTAAATTATCCCTTCTTCTAGAGTCTAAAGCGTGGGAGTTAGACACCTGTCGGGGGCACTACAACAATGTGTCCTGTGCGGTGTTTCACCCTCGTCAGGAGCTCATCCTGTCCAACTCTGAGGACAAGAGCATCCGCGTTTGGGACATGTCCAAGAGGACTGGCGTCCAGACCTTTCGCAGAGATCACGACCGTTTCTGGGTTCTAGGGGCTCACCCCAACCTCAATCTGTTTGCTGCTGGTAGGTTACTGTTAATAATAGACAAATGGTTTTTGCGATGACATGAAATGCATTAATGTGTTATTCTGTAACTTCACAGGCCATGACAGTGGGATGCTGGTGTTTAAACTGGAAAGAGAACGCCCAGCTTACGCAGTGTATGGAAATATGTTGTACTATGTGAAAGATCGCTTTCTGCGTCAGCTCGACTTCAACAGCAGCAAGGATACAGCTGTCATGCAGCTACGCAGGTTTGTGAATTTCAGTGTCTTTTCTACTTTGAGTTTGAAGACCCTAAATGTGCACCCACAATAGGTTTGAACTTTTCAGTTGAACTGTTTCTTTTATATTCACAGTGGATCCAAATTCCCAGTGTTCAGCATGTCCTACAACCCTGCTGAAAATGCTGTGCTGTTGTGCACTGTGAGTATTGTAGAATCTTTTTAAGTCTGCTCAGTTAAATCAAGGTGCATTTTTGTAAATGATGGTAAATGGCATTTTGTACTTTTACATTTCTCCTCTTTCCCCTCCAGAGAGCTACTAACCTTGAAAACAGCACATATGATCTATACTCCATTCCTAGAGAGAGCGACTCCCAGAATCCTGATGGTAACATTTGATCTCTTGTATTTAGAAGTCCATCTAATGTGATATGAAATATGATGTGATATGAATAAGATGAAATGTTCAATTTTTCGGCCTGTTTTCAGCTCCTGAGGGAAAGCGCTCCTCTGGCTTGACTGCAGTTTGGGTGGCGAGGAACCGGTTTGCTGTTCTTGACCGCATGCACTCAGTAAGTGAAATAAATCTAAATTTATGTGAGAGAAAAGAGTATTGCAGACTTATTTTTGTAGGCCATCCACCCATCCCAGAATATAGCGACTTCCTGGATCCCTTGACTGAACCTAATTGAATTTTTCCATTGGTTTTTGGATTATTGTTGAAAAATAAATTCTGTGAAAAGTTTGATTCTTGCACATTTTGCATATTAATCACAAATGAACAACTTTTGAAACATAAATGTAACTGCCAGAAGAAAAAAGCTAAATGGAGGCTATAAGCAAACCTCACCACGGTTGCATGACTTCAACACCATTAAGCTTCTGACTCTCTAAGGCATTGATTAAAAACATTTTAATTTAAGTTCGAATAGTTTGCAAGAGTGCAAGTATAAAGTCAATGAGGCTGTAAAAGCGGACTAGTGAGTAGATTAATTTTTGACGTATGACATTTAATGTTCCTAACAACCTCGTAGTCCCATTTTGCAAGTTGTAAACTCTTTTTCAAGAGAAGTAAAAGCTTTAGAAGATCACAAGGAGGTAAAATATCTTGAGCATGTGCAAAAATGTCAACCTTGCAGCATTAAATAAAGGAGTTATGACTGTGGACTCAATTTTTTTTTGTTTTACCGCAGCTCCTGATAAAGAACCTGAAGAATGAGATTGTGAAGAAGGTCCAGGTACCAAGCTGTGAGGAGATCTTTTATGCTGGAACTGGGTCACTGCTGCTGCGTGATGCTGACGGAGTCACGCTGTTTGATGTGCAGCAGAAGCGCTCCCTTGCCACGGTTAAAATTGCTAAAGTCAAATACGTGGTGTGGAGCTCAGATGCCAACCATGTAGCCCTGCTGGCCAAACACGGTACTGCAAACTCAATAATTGGTTGGCTTCAGCATATCAAAAATCTCCACCCTTAAGGGTTGTTCAAGCATTTTTGCCTTGTAATAAACAAAATAATCCCTCATCATATCACACACATCTGACCCTCTGCTCTTGCTTGTTCAGCCATCATGATCTGCAACAAGAAGTTAGAGAGCCTGTGTAACATCCATGAGAACATCAGAGTGAAGAGTGGCGCCTGGGCCGAAAATGAAGTCTTCATCTACACCACCTCCAACCATATCAAATATGCCCTCACCTCCGGGTAAAGCTCCAATAGCCTGACACGCAACTCCATTAAGAGAACCTTACTGTTTTTGCCTAACCTGAAAATGGCACGTTATTCATATTTCTTTTTTTTTCTCACAGTGATCATGGTATAATCCGTACATTGGATCTACCCATCTATGTGACAAGAGTCAGGGGCAACAGTGTGTACTGCCTGGATCGCGAGTGCAGACCGCGAGTGCTAAATATTGACCCCACTGAGTACCGTTTTAAACTGGCTCTGGTCAATCGCAAATATGAGGAGGTTAGTGTGTATTTTCAGCCATGAGAATTGTTTTATTTATTTTGTTTTATTTAAATTTTTTTTCTAATTTTATTACATTTTTATATACTTAACTTTTATATACTCATACTTAACTTTTATATATATATTGTATATTGTGTGTGTGTATATATATATATATATATATATAGTCAAAAACTCTGCCTGCCAGTCATTTTGCACATTCAGATTTGCCTTTTAATTACTTTTTTTCTACACGACACCCTCAGGTTCTTCATATGGTGCGTAATGCTAAACTGGTTGGTCAGTCCATCATTGCTTACCTACAGAAGAAAGGTTATCCCGAGGTTGCGCTGCACTTCGTCAAAGATGAGAAGACCCGTTTTAGCCTGGCACTGGAGTGTGGAAACATTGAGGTATACATTAGTGATATTTATGGAGGTTGAAGGCTTCAACACTTTTACCTGAACGGGCGTTTATTTTTGATTTGTTTATTCCTGCAGGTGGCGCTGGAGGCAGCAAAAGCTCTGGATGAACGAAGCTGCTGGGAGCGTCTCGGCGAGGCTGCGCTTCTACAGGGGCATCACCAGGTTGTGGAGATGTGCTACCAGAGAACCAAGAACTTTGACAAGCTCACCTTCCTGTACCTCATCACTGGAAACCTGGCCAAGCTCAGGAAGATGATGAAGATAGGTGAGTGATAAATGCACAACAAAAATTGACAGCAGTGCAGTGGGAAAACGGCAATTAAGAAAGCTGTATAAACTGCTTTTAAACATGATGTGGATGTTTGCACAAGCTCTGCAATTCAGCACTTCAGTCAACTTAAGTCATGTTCATTTAAATAGCAAAACATTTAAAGCGGAGCCCCGGAGTGCATCTTCCTATAATGTAATCGCCTCGGACCAATACTAGTTCGAAGGCGTTTACCAGCCGAAGCGAAGTTTTCAAACTCCCGGAATGAACTCCAAACGAACTTCGTTTTGGCCTGATTTTGTTCAAAAATATGTCACACCAGTTCATTCTTAAATTATGCTTTAAGTATATCGGGGCCTTAATATTTTAAGGATTATTTAAGTTCAAAGAACAGCATTTATTTGAAATAATTATACATGTCTTTAACTTTAAATCAGTTTTAAGCATCCTTGCTGTATAGACGTATTAACGTCTTCAACAACAACAACAAAATTAAAATCTTAGTGACCCCAAACCTATGAATAAGACTGAGAATTAATTCCTGTGGATGGTTTGAATGATGTTATTGATTTGTTACAGCTGAGATAAGGAAGGATATGAGTGGACACTATCAAGGTGCTCTTTACCTGGGTGACGTCAGCGAGCGTGTGCGGATCCTGAAGAACTGTGGACAGAGTGAGTACCATCCCATTTTCATTCACATGATTGTTTTGATGCGATTCGTTTAATGAAAACGTATCACATTCATTCTCAGAGTCTTTGGCTTACCTGACTGCTGCCACTCATGGGATGGATGAGGAAGCTGAAGCCCTGAAGGAGACCTTTGACCTAGAAAAAGAAATGGTATGGCCTCTTCTCATTACTAACAGAGATGCACATATTTGTAGATGAATGATGGAACGGTGGTTCTTGTACAGGTGCCAGAGGTAGACCCCAATGCTCAACTGTTGCAGCCGCCACCTCCCATCAACCCCTTAGACACTAACTGGCCTCTGCTAACCGTCTCCAAGGGCTTCTTCGAGGGAGCAATTGCTGCCAAAGGTGACAGACTGTTTTTTGAGATGCTCATACTCGTTTACAGTGTTCCCTGGATTTATAAAGTTGGATGGATCTAATTTTTGACATGAATTGTTGTGTATGTTTGAATAGGACGAGCAGGGCAGATGGTTGCTGACCTGGACATGGACGCTCCTGGAGATGAAGGCTGGGGAGAAGATGCAGAGCTTCATCTGGATGAAGGTATTTGCTGTAGTATTTTATAGTTAAAACCTGTTATGCAAGGACCAAACCATACTTAATGGTTGTTCATATCAAGGATGATAACTATAATTATAAAATTTTAATAATCCACCTAGAAGACTTTAACACTTTAAGTAACACCCTGGCGACCAGCTGCACCCACTGTCTTACAATCTAAACGCTCATCTATCTCACTCTACTCAGATGGATTCATGGATGCTCAAGAGGGACTGGGTGATGAGGGAGCTATTGGGAAAGATGAGGGAGGAGGATGGGAGGTTGAAGAGGATCTGGATCTCCCACCAGAACTGGTAAGTTTTATGTAAAACTGCAGTTAAAATCAGTTCTGTCTGTAAATGAAACTAGATCTTAAGTAACCTCATCTTGTTTTCTTTTCTTTAACCAATAGGATGTACCTTCTGTTGGAGGAGGTGGTGCAGAGGGCGATGGTTTCTTTGTGCCGCCTACCAAGGGCACAAGCCCCACCCAGATGTGGTGCAACAACTCTCAGCTGGCTGTGGATCACATGTTGGCTGGCTCTTTTGAGACTGCTATGAGGGTAAAAGGATCTCACAAAACCAATTATAAATCTTTACTATCACTTTTTATCAGTCCATGCTGAACAAGTATTAATACTTCAAAAAGAAAGAGAGAAAAAAATTACCGACCCCAAACTTTTGAACGGCAGAATATTCTGTTACAGAAGATTTCTATTTTAAATAAATGCTGTTCTTTTTTTAATCTTGTATACATTGATAATAAATCAGCATACAAGGATTATTTCTAAAGGATAATGTGGCACTGGAGTAATGACTGATGAAAATTCAGATTTGCATCACATAAATAAATTCATTAAAGTATATTAAAATGGAAAACCATTATTATAAATAGTTATAACATTTCATAATATTACTGTTATTTCCGTAATTTTTATCAAATAGGCTTGGTGAGCATAAAAGACTTCTTTCAAAACATTGTGTGTGTGTATATATGCGCAAGTAATTTTAAATAAATAAAAATGTAAATTAAAATATTAAACAAAATATTAGTATTGTAATATTGACAAAATTGTTTAAGAAAATATGATATAGTACATACATCAGTAAAATTATATTACTAATTTTTATGTAATAATATATAATACAGTTTCAAATGTTAAACCATCAAGTTTCTATTCTGTCTGTAAACTACAGGGACTTTTTATAATGTAACAATATTTAACTGGCCAGTTTATAAGCTCTTCTCTTTACAAGTTTGGTAAAATGGTTAGGGCTTGTTGCATTCTAGTATGCACAATATAAGCAACACAAACTCACAGAACTTACAGAGATACAAACACTGAAAACACAGGTTTATGTGTAAATGGACACAGTGCCACGCTGTAATGCACTCTGCATGTATTTGTTATGTATTTGTCACCAAAATGTCAGAAAATCTGAAACATTTCTGGAAAGTTAAAGGATTTTGAGGCAGGAAGGAATATAAATGCACCAAACTGAAATGTGCCATATGTTTTTCTGCTGTCTCTAATGCATCTCATTCTCTTTTCCACAGTTACTACATGACCAAGTTGGTGTGGTTCAGTTTGGACCCTATAAGCAGCTTTTTATGCAAACTCTGTCTCGTGGCCGCACCTGTTACCTGGGCCTGCCGTCTCTGCCCTCCTTGCACAGTTACCCCCATAGGAACTGGAAGGACAGCGGGGCAAAAGGTGGTCTGCCAGCGGTCGGCCTGCGTCTCGCTGATCTCATTTCACGCCTGCAGCAATGCTATCAGCTGACCACAGCAGGACGCTTTGAAGATGCGGTCGATCGTTTCAGAGCCATTCTTCTCTCCGTACCACTGCTTGTGGTTGACAACAAACAAGAGATCACAGAGGTGTGTTGTGATTCAACACGATTATTTTTATCAGGGTTTTTGTAGGGTCTGAGTACTAAACATTCTTTTTACTTTCACTTAGGCACAGCAGCTGATCACTATATGTAGGGAGTATATTGTTGGCCTCACAATGGAAACAGAGAGGAAGAAACTTCCCAAAGACACTCTCGAGCAACAAAAGAGACTTTGTGAGGTAGGTGCATTTCTTTTCCAACATTAATATTAGGGCTGTCAAAGGATTAAAGTATATACTTTATATACTAAATTTGAAAGTATATACTTTATATATATTTATACATAATTAATATTATGTATAAATATAAATATTTGATATATTAAGAACTCATTTTTCTTAAATATATACATGCACGTGTCTGTATTTATATATACAAAATAATTATACACACTACTCCCATATATATTATGTAAACATAAACTTTTATTTTGAATGCGATTAATCGCGATTAATCGTTTGACAGCCCTATTTTCGTATTAAAAAAGCTTTCATTTTAGAATAAAAGTTACATTTAGCACCTATAATGAAGACATGTTATGGAAGCAAAATAGTCTAAAATCTTAAAATAGACCAGTGCATGCAAAAACAATGACTTTGCCTGTAGTGTCGCTAATTCCTCTAGTCATACAATTGGAAATGAATCATAAAGATGAATTAGTCTTTGTATACTCTTTAAGTGCCATCTTGATAACTTTAAAAACGCCTCGGCTTCTTTTATTAAGATCAAAGTACAGGAAGTGCTGTGATAAACACATGTAGGAAATAGTTTCGTTTTGATTTCGAAAGAGCGCCGAATGTGCAAAGGTGCCTTGTTAAAAATTACCCTATGTTAATGTTACAAGCGTGATATTTAGGGCGTTTTTAAGGGTACGTTAATAAGCATTCAACGTTCAAATGCCTTGTGATACATATTTCATCTCGCCAAGCACACTTTTCATATTTCATCCAGCGTTTTCCTCAACGGCTTTGATGTGACGCCTGAAATCGAAGGCAAGTAAACAAGACGCTATAAATACATGGAAACCTACTTCCTACACAGTTGGCATCATCTGTTAGCATGCCATTAAGAACACGGCTGCTTTTTTTTTTTTCCCAGGCCACTGCACTACCTTTAAAGAGGTGCTGTCTTGGCAGTGATTTCACTCTTTGTTCTCCCACACACACACACACACACAGAAGCGTTCGCATTCACGAATAAGTATCCCACCCCACCCCTGATCAGCTGTTCAGACATAAAGCCTGAGAAACAAGAGAAGAGGAAGAGAGAGAGCAAGTGTTGGGCAGGCAGACAGACAGGATAATAGACCAAGGGTTTCTAGAGACCGCTAACAGACATCTGAGACTTCTAGACGGTGCAAGAGTTTGAGCCGGAGACGAGGGAATAAAACAAGGCCGGAGTTGAGGAGTAGACCGGTTGAAAGGATTGAACAAGCTCTTAAAAAATAAAGGTTCATGAAACGTAATCGTCTTGTCAAGCCAATCCCAACGCAATTTGGAAAGGAGGTGTGGTCTAATTCAGTGGCTAAGTTTAGCTCAAGCGAAACAGCTAACGTCTCTTACGGCATATTAAAGACATAAACAACCCAGGAGGTAATGAGAGAGGAAAAGGAAAAGAAGGAGGAACGTGGGAGGTCTGCTGTCTGTGCGCTAGCGCGATGTGTTGTTGCTGAAGCTGCTGATCACAGATTTAACTGTCAAACACACCTAAGAGCCTCAAACATCCTTGATTCTCACTTTTGCATCCCATTACGAGCAACAAACCCAGTATAACAGAGTGATTGTTTCCTGCTAAAACCAAACATTTATGCTGACAAATTCTAACCCTAAACTTAACCTTAGTGAAGTGATGGTAGCACATCCTGATAGAAAGCAAAACTGTTTGTCACGATCTAAACCATTCATCGTGTTTCTGAACCGAGGTGATCAATGAAAGCTGCTGAATCTGGGTTTGCGTTTAAAGGAGTAGTTGACTTTTCAAAAAAACTTTTGCTGATAATTTACTCACCCCCATGTCATCCAAGATGTCCGTGTCTTTCTTTCTTCAGTCGAAAAG
>JAOTRC010000039.1:19120391-19142850 GCA_027497675.1 Cyprinella lutrensis
TATATTATGTAAACACAAACTTTTATTTTGGATGCGATTAATCGCGATTAATCGTTTGACAGCCCTAATTAAAATATCTAGATTTAAGATTGTAGTAATGTATGTTAATGACTTTTTTGTGTTTCAGATGGCAGCATATTTCACACACTGCAGTCTGCAACCGGTCCACATGGTTTTGGTGTTGAGAACAGCTCTCAATCTTTTCTTCAAACTGCGTAACTTCAAAACAGCAGCGGGTTTTGCTCGCCGTCTGCTTGAGCTGGGCCCCAAACCAGAAGTGGCACAACAGGTAAACAAATAATGCTTGCTTTGTCATTTTCATTTATTACAAAATATAACCATTTAAAGGGTTAGTTCACCCAAAAATGAAATGTGCATCTCCCTCAGACTTTAAACAAAACCGGAAGGGAAATGATTGGTATTGGAATGGTTTCAGATATCTATCTATACATACTGAAATAACAATATTTTTGACAACACGATCCCAATGTGTACATTATCTGTTATTCCTAACCCCGTCTTTATTTACTCAGACACGAAAGATTCTTGCAGCATGTGAGAAGAGCCTGACAGATGCTCACCAACTGAACTACGACCCCCACAATCCCTTTGACATCTGCGCCGCCTCCTACACTCCCCTGTACCGTGGGCGGCCAGTAGAGAAATGTCCCCTGTCTGGAGCTTGCTACTGCCCCAAATACAAAGGAGAGGTCTGCAGGGTCACACAGGTTAGTTCGAAGCATTTGTAATGTCAGTGTTTTTTAAGTGTTGGTTTATTGAAGGGAGAAAGTCTTATGTTGTCAATAAGTGAGAAAGCAACGTTACTTTTCCCCTTGTTCAATGGTTTACCTCATCGTGCGGTGCTATAAAGAGAAGAATCCATTTCATTGGCGGTCTCTCTCCTGTTTTTTTTTTTAGGTAACCGAGATTGGTAAGGATGTGATTGGATTGCGTGTCAGCCCGCTGCAGTTCCGTTGAACATGCATTGCGTAAGCATGGATGAAATAAATATGCTCTCTGTTTTCTCTCACATGTACTTTTCCTTTATAAGATGAAGTAACTACTTTGAGATCAGAAAATACCTAATGTGACTAATCTCTCTGTGACTGTCATTTCTATTATATATCTAAGGTCTCTACAGTCTGTATTCTTGCTTTTCATTAATCTAAGTAACTAATTGTACATCTTTGACCCCGTCAATCAGTGAGAAAAGTTTCAAATATTGAAATAAAATTCTTGTGATCAAATGTTTGACAATTTATTTTTTTCTCCATGTATCGTTATTTAAAACTATTAAAAAAATACCTGAAATAAAATGTATATTAAAAAAAACATTTTGGAAAAGGCTTGGGAAAGTACAAAAATAGCTAGAACTATGTAGACATTTTTGTTGTGATTTAATAATAAAAATGACTAAAACTTTAAAACTAATTCAAAATATTAACAGAAATCAATAATATATCAATGCTTCTAAAATTTCAAACAGCGGCATAATAGTTTTCTTGTTTATAAATGGTACTAAGGAGTGAATGAAAGTTACTTGGTTATTTCATAGATATAAATTATTATTATTTATTTATTTATTTTCTTTGTGACCACAAGGAGGTGCAAATTGTCACTGAGAATCAAGACAAGCAAGTTCACATGGTTTTGGTTAGTGCTCTAATTTATTTTGATCAATTGGAAACTTGTGTTTTCAATTCAGCACAAAACAGATGGATTACATTTCTGGTTCGCAGAAACTTAAGAAAAGTAATAAATCCAAGACTTTTTTAAATTAAACACTTTCATAATAATCAGTGTTTAAAATGAATGGTATACTACATTTGTTGTTCAACACAAAACATCAAAACATTGAAAACTGGATTTTCCAGTATAAGACAGTAATTTTAAAGGTCTTTGTCACATCCCTGCTGTCTGCTTAAGATCATCCTGCTCACATCGATGTTGTTATCGCTAAAAACCTCTTTTCCATGGGCGATGGTGACAGCAGGCAGGGATCGGGTGCGGCCCAAAATCCAAGCGAAGTCTACGTGAAACAGTCTCAAGACGTCAGTGCATGAATATACCAGTGCTGAATTCTCATAGTCAGTGGACAAAATCCAGTATGGAGTGTAGGGCAAAACTGTCAATTCAAGTAGAGAAGCAAAACGTGAAATATGATTCGAAATGAATGAAAAATATACATGGAAATGGCAGAGTATTTGATCTAGCAAATGCTCAAAAAAGAAAATCAGCTTCGTACCATAAGAAAAACTGATTCCAAGCTTTGCAGGATTTTTCTTGTCTTCCACCACAGCTGTCCCGTCAATTGTTTTTAGCTCTCCTTTTCTAATTGGATAAAGTTTATGTTTTAACTTGGTGTATTATGTATTATACTATCGTGTAATTCAATATAATTGAATGAAATTATAACAAAGTGACCATTTTAAATACTGCTTGACTTGTTGGTACTCACAGAATTTCTGAGCTCACTACGTGAGCCGATCCATCCAGCTTAAGAGTAAAGTTAGTCTCAATGCATCTCCCTCGCTCAAACTGTGCTGGAAGTTTAGCTATCTCAAACCACCTGCCCATAAACTATATTAGGATCCAGACAAGCAAACTATTAAATAAATGAATAGCATAATAGAAGACCTCATCATTGCATATGTTGAGGTGTAATACATTACCTTCTTTAGGTTAAAGGCAGGTTGAGTAGTAGGTTCTGGGCATGGCCCCCAATGAGGCACCTGGGCATTTATGATGGGCAGAAAAAAGGACAAAACTACCAGAAATGCCTTCATTTTACTTGCAATGCCCATTGCAAAAAAAAAAAAAAAAAAGAGAGAGAGAGAGAAAAGAATATCAACAGCTGACACAAATAACTGAAAACATTTTCTAAACTTAACTGACATATAATTAAAAACAAACTTCATGCATATATTATTAATTCAAGTTAATTTAAGGCTACTAAGATACACTTAAATTCAAAAGGTTGGATTGTAAGATTTATTTTTATTAATTCTTTTAAAGAAGTCTCTTATGCTGACCAAAGCTGAATTTATTTAATCAAAATGCAGTAAAAACTACGATTGCGAAATATTATTACAGTTTAAAATAAATATTTTCTATTTCAATATATATTTTAAATGTAGCCTATTTTATTCCTGTGATGGCACGATCTTTCAGAAATCATAAACGTACACCTTTCTACGATTCTTTAATGAATAAAAAGATAGAAAGAATAGCATATATTAGTAAAATTACAAATATCTGCAATGTCGTTCTTGATGACCCCAAACCCTTGAACAGTTCTGTTACATTAGCTATATTCGATTTCTTGGTGAACAACTATTTTAAATAAAACAGTTTGACAAATTCAAATCCTTACCTCTTAAATATGTGCTGAATACTTGATGGCGTGTGGAGCTCTGAGTATTTATTTGAATCATTCTCTCTCTGGGATCATGTGACTGCAGAAAAGACATGTCATGAAGGAGCCTTTGTAATGTCACAGTTTATTCCCAACATGAAGTAAGTGATTAGGCAAATTGAAGTCATGAGAGGATGTTCCATTAATGGATATCTAAACTAGGCTACACTGTTTCTTTGTCTAAATTGTCTTTTTTCTTCATAAGAATTCTATTTGTTCCATTTGTGTTTTTGAAGTTCAGGTTTGGGGCACACATGGGGAAAAGTAACAGTAAGTTGTGATGATCTGTGACAATGAACATGTGCTTCCAAATTGAACAGCAGGCTGGATGTAATGGTGATGCTGACAGATAGAGGGCGCTATGTAGCTGTTATGAGGATGCTCTCTTCTAATCTATCTGACTCTGATGATCACAAACACTTCGCTGCCAAAAACAAGTAGTGACACTTCGTCATAGCTTTTATTCATATTTCTGAATCAACTCTCAATTTTTGTGGGATATGAGCATTGATTAAACTGAGGAACGTGCTATTGTCCCTCTTCTCGTGGCCCATTTGGAGCGAGGGAAGGGGGAGGCACACCTCATGAACTATTTTTCTTAAATGATATACAAACTTCCACGTGTATTCCCTCAGAACGTTTATACCATAAACATGTGTCTTTACATAAGGACCATATCCTGCTCACGTGTTGTGGGTTTTGTATGTTGCAGGTGTTTGTGATAACTAACAACATTGATAAGAACATAGTGAATAATTCACATGCTGTGCTTCAACCTGTTGAGTAATCAACTTTCGTAAAAAGATTAATGGAAAAACATTAAATAACATCTTTGATGTCATGAGAAGAAATAGAAAAATATCTAAAATGTGATGTAGGTGTGTTAATTAATTATTTATTTATTTATTTTGGTTTTTTTGTAGCCTATATCATGGGTAACAAACAAAACGTACTATTCAAATTTATGTAGTAATAAAAATAAAGCTATCAGACTAGAAAGCCAAGTGCTTTGTCAAACAAACATAAGATCTATTGAATGCTGGAACTATAAAGCTTATTGGATTCAGGCAGTTTCTTGAGAAAAACAAATTGACACAGTTCAGAAATGATGGCTATAGGATCCGATTGCAGTAAGAAAGTGTCAGGATTCTGCCCTGGCAGCTTTGTCTGTGTTGTCTTTGTTTCATGTCTATATGTTTGTGTTGCACTTGAACATATGGCTTTTGTTTGTGTTGGCCATGAGCTCCTCTGTTCCTACCTCCTTCTTTCCCAGTAACACTCTCTCTTGTCGTCACCTATTCCTCATGTTCTCTGCTCCCTTGTTAAGTCCTTGTTTTCCCTGAGTGTGTTCTCCTGTTCTTTGTCTGAATGTGCTCACTTGTTCCTCTGCCTCTTCTCTTGCCCTCATGTTTTGCCAGTTTGTTGTCATTGAGTGTGTTGTGCTACCTGTTACTTATAGCTCATGGTTCCAGTTGTGGAAAGTGCCTGGATACCATGTCTTATGTATGTTGTGTTCCCTGTTTGTTCCAGCCCTGCAAGATTCTGGCGTGGCGCTCATGATGCCTGGAGACACTAGCCTGGTAGCCATGATAACGATTGGGCGTGATAGGTAGATCATAAATTGTGTTTATCCTACACAACACCCACAGTTAAAGCAGACCCACTCCACTGCAATGCTTGGTTAACATAAAACCAAAGTAAAAAGAAACACCTGAATATAATCAAAACAATCATGAGCACAGGCAATGGACACTGGGAAATGAAGTTCACAATGACAAAGCACATCCGAGAGGAGTGCCCACTAGTTGATCAAAGGCTCACCAACTGTTTGGTGTAACAACAATGATTAAAAGTTAGTGCTGGAAATTCAATTCTAAACGAATCAATTATAGGTATTTTGATTGTTTTTAGCCAAAAATGCATTTCTTACAGCTAAAATGTTGCTTATGTGGCAGATATGGGACTTAGATTATTACATTCACACAAATTAAAGCTTTTATGTGTCTGCTAAATGACTAAATGTAAATGTGTTGTGCTCGGTCACAAAATTGCTGATTTTATTATTTCTTATGTAAAATGTACAATCATGTAAAATAAGCAAAATAATTGAACATAAAAAACTGGCACATAATCCATGTGCCATCAGTATTTTAATGTCAAATTAATTTGCTTAAAATACTGATGGGACATTGATTCTTGGGAAACCCTTTGAGTTTTATTTTAAAGCTTTAGTTTCAAAGATGTGGAAAGCTATATCCGTGATTCGTTGATCACCTTCTTTTGTGAAGTTCAACTCAATGTGTGTTTACTTAACCTTCAACATCTGTTTGAGCAGATGCCCAGGTTCCCCAAACCTGCTCTAATGAGTTTTTTTTTAAGTTGAAGGGGGTGGAGTTAGTGATATAACCAAAAGATGTAACGGTCTATATATACTAAACTTTGTCACTGTTCTTTACCTTCCACTCTTGAGTCCAAACAGGTATAAGGTGATTGCTTTGCAAACCTTTAATTAACATTTCTTGTTATCCTCATTAAGTATGTGTTTTTGTTTTTTCAGGTTCAAGCTGATAGAATGCAGGCTCTTCAGGTTCTGTCTCTGACTTTTCTGTCCGTGCTAGCGGTCAGTGCTCAGACCATCAGCTCTGGAAAATGTCCCGACCCTCCTGTTCAGCAAAACTTTGATCCTGCTAGGGTAAACTTTTGCTTATACACTGTCAAAAAATCCACCTAAATACTTGAGGTCAGCTGCTGGCTATTAACTTGGTTGAACAAGTCATTTCAACTTAAATTATATTAAATAGACATTTAAAAAATTTGAGTTGAATCTCATAACTTAAAAAAAATATTTTGATGAGTTAAAGCATTTTTTTAACTTTGTTAATGTTTCTTAATCTTTATATTTACATTTTTAGTGTCAGGAACATTACGAACCACTTTGTCAACATAAAATAAATCCCATATTGATATCACACAAAAAACAACAACAAATTAAGCAGAAATAGTAAAATATTAGTATTTGTTCATATGAAACTTCATTTTCAGATTCAAAATTACCTGTATTATCACAGGAAAAAATCCTGTTGCATAACTTTTTTATTTTATAGTACATGGGCAGATGGCATGAGATCATGAAGATTCCAGCCCCATTCCAGTTGGGCGAGTGCTGCCAGGCCACTTACACTCTGAGTGACGGCATTGTCCTGGTTCGAAATGATGAGCTACTGTAAGTATTGATGAGAAAATAGTGCAATATAAATCAAATATAATTTGTTAATATTCAGAAAATAACTAGTATACAAAATAACAAATAAAATAAAATGGATTCTGATCTAATGAAAAAAAAATGGAATGATAATCCATAGATTTCATTTATTTTCTCTGAACATCCTCACAGTTCTAATGGCACTGTCAACTTCATTGAGGGAACTGCCAAGATTGTAGATGCATCAGAGCCTGCCAAACTTGAAGTCAGCTTCTTTGAAGGTAAGTCTCAACAAATCATTCTTTTCAGGTTTATTTGATTCTATTCACAAATCTTTGATTTGAGATATCCATGATGTTCTCTTTCAGATGCTCCTCCTGGCCCTTACTGGGTGCTGGCTACTGATTATGATGAGTACGTACTGGTTTACTCATGCTCTGATTTCGCCGGTCTCTTTCACTCTGAGTTTTCCTGGATCATGAGCAGAAAACGCACACTTCCCAAGGAGACCGTCTCTGAGCTGTTAGACATCCTCAAATCCCACGGCATCAATACTGATGTTTTTACTGAGACCGACCAGACACCGGAACTGTGCAGTGGGATGCCTTAATACAGCCTTGAATAATGAGCTTCTCTGAGATGTGTTGTGGTCTTTTTTTTCTGTAATATTCCTACAACATATTCTTAATCAGTGGTCTGTGGCATGAGAATGTGAATAAATATTTTCTGAATCGTAGGTCGCAATGTAAACTAAAGCTTTTAGTTTAATCCTATTTATCCATTGATGATGTCACTTTTCTTTCTCCGAACAGTTGAATGTTGTCTAGGCAATATCTATTGTGTGATAAATCAAAGACTTTGGATAAGACTTTGAATAAAGGACAAAATATCAAAATACTGCCTTTTGTCAATTATTTGTTTTGTTATAGCTTTTGTTATAAGATATTCTTGGCATTTCCTTTGCATAATAATCACCTGTCGTTTAGTAGGCTAGTAAAACATTTGCTTTTTGACAAACTATACAGTAAAAAGGTAATAACTTGCTATGCCTTTCAGCTGACATCATAAAGTTAACCAATATTCAACTAGCTTTTGAAGAATTTGTGTAGGCTATACTCTTGCAAGTAATGCACCCTTTCTAAAATTTTAGAACTTTAGATGCTCGCGCCCTCATGGCATCATAGTCCACCAGAATGGGCGTGGCTTAGGTGTATATAAGCGAGGTTCGGAGGTTGCTTCACTGGTTTTCATCGACTTAAGTGAAATCCCACTGGATGACGCCCACAATGAGGCCATGCCTCTACTGGAGTTAGCCCTGACACCCAAAGGGCATTGCAGGTCCTTAGATGCACACGTAGCCACAATAGCGTCCACTATCAATCTGGACGGTGTCTTTTTCGAGGCGGCGAGACCTTAAGTGCAGCCCCCCCCTAAAACGAAACAAAAAGCTGCTCCAAACGTGTGAAAGAGGCGGAGCGCGCAGTGTAGAATCTCAATGCTCTAACTGGGCAGAGGAGATTGGCGTCACATTCGCTATCGGATGCTGGCAGAGCCGATAGGGAGATGACCTGCGCTCTGAAGGGAGTACCAATCACTTAAGGGACATAATCGTGTCTAGGTTTGAGAATGACCTTGGAGTCATTTGGTCCGAACTCAAGACACGCGGCGCTGACAGACAGAGCTTTCTAGTGGAAAGAGCTCTGGCATGCACAATCGTGTTTATAACTCCTTCTGGCAGAGCAATGGGTAGTCGTTTATCACCCACAGATGCAGCGACCTTGCTCTTCGAGAAGAATACAGGGCAGTGAGCGTTTTCTTCTGACGAACGAATAGGCACCATAACTTCTGGACTGTTTGGGGGTGCAGGGACCATTCCCCTGGGGGAACATTGTCTCTTGACAGTCTGCCTGGGCCATCATTCAGGTGCCCTGGCACGTGCGTCGCTCTCAGCGAGCGCAGGTGGTGCTGAAACCAAACTAGTATGAGTTCTGCCAGATTGCAAAGGTTCCTGGATCTGACTCTGTCCTGACGATTCAGGTTGGACACCACAGACCTGTTGTCCGAACGGATTAGGTCATTCAGGGACACGAATGACTGGGAGAAAGCGATTGAGCGCGTACTCGACCACTATCATTTCCAGACAATTTATGTGAAGGAGCTTTTTTTGGTCTGACCATGGACCAAAGGCCGGTGAGCTCTCGTAGATCACGCGTGAGACTTTTCAGACTTTTTTTGCGAGAGATAGCTCCCATCGTCACTCCCCGCTGCTACCACTTGGCCACTTTTCAGGGCTGCAGAGCTGAGATACAGATCTGAGTCTGATTGGTTGGCGGCCCGTGGCCCAAGCCCGGCAAGACGCACAGGTGTTGAGCCAGTGTTGTAGTGGGCGCATGCACAGTAAACAGTAAACCCATCATGGAGTACTGCTGCAGCTGAGGCCATACAGCCTAACATTCTCTGAAAGGTTTTCAAATGAGTGAGGCTGTTAATCTGAAAAGATGCGGCTAAGTGCTGTACGCGGCGTGCCCGCTGGGTAGACAAGCGAGCTGTCATTGCCACTGAGTCTAGTTTATTCCTAGAAAGGAAATCGCCTGACTGTGCTGTAATGAGATCTTGGTCCAGTTGACCAAGAGACCCAAACTGTTCAGATGATTGAGGAACGCTGTCCTGTGAGACAAAAGCTCCGTGTCTGATGGTGGCAAGATCAGCCAATCGTCCAGATTCATGCACTTCGTAAATGTGCGAGGTGCTAAGCTTCGCTATTTCTGCATGAAGCAGAGCGCAGATGCAGCTTGACTGGCGGTGGTGGCGATGTTGGCGCAGCCAACACAAGCGGACGTAGTTCTGCAGGCCTTATAGATGGGAGCACAGGCTTAGAGCGGAATCTTACGGAGGGCGGGCAAAGGTGTGCTGCTACCTAGTCCTCGACAGGGGGGATGGACAAATAGCCCTTCTCGGCGGCGGCGTCCACAGTGGAGAGTGAAGTGGCGAGACTTGGGACCGGATCGTGGCTGAAAGAGGCACGTTCCACGACTTGGAATGCTCCGCGTGGAGTTCTGGCAGGAAGGGAGCTCGTACGGATGGCTGAAGGTGGCGAAGGCGGCCAGCTTCTTTAGGCACTGTCCTGAGCTTGCTAATTGCCCCTCTGATGGAATAATATGAAAGTAAGTTGTTCATTCAAAATGTCTAGGCTTTAACAGCATCCGAGACAATATGATTCTACAGCAGGTACAGTTGATACAGAGGCTTTCAGTTGTACCACTGACCATAGCACATTTCTCTAAATTGCAAAATAACACTAAAATAAACTAACATCAAACATTATTCAGTCTTTGCAATCAAATCATTTGCATAGATGAAATCAATTTATGAATTGCTCTTATTTTAAATTAAAGACAGATGATCTTTTCTATATGGCCACATTTGTAACCCATGAAATAAATATGTCTATAATCTTACAAGTTGTTTTTGTAATTTTTAAATGGGCTCAAATGAAAGGATAAAGGCATTTAATGAGAAAATGTTTGGGATGCATGCCAAAAAAGTTATGTTACACAACATGCAAAAATAACTTTTTATGTAATGTACGATTACACAGTGTTCAGAGAGTAATGTTTATGACAATTATTAAGACCGAGATGTCATTTATTTATTCATATTTCAATGTCAGTTGGATGTGATAAAATGTATATAACCAGCTCTTCTTGTGAGCTATAATTGTGTGTCATTCCCCAAATGAAAGGGTTTGAATGACCTTTGTGTGAAACAAGCCCACTGTATGAACAGGTGTGAAGAGCCCCAAACTTCCCCAAGAAAATCAACAGTCCAGTGGGCAGGGTTTATGGAGCCTTCACATTCAATGGAAAAGATGATATTTTTACCAGTGTGTTGTGTTCAGTTGCTTTTGTTGTCATAATGTGGTGAAAAGATGGACTCACAGATCCAGACTTGGCTAAAACAATTTTAGATTGCTTAAGAAGTCATCTGCTACAGAGGATTTATCAAAACCCAAACGTTAAATAATATGCTGTGTAGGCTATATTTTCTAGATCATGATTAGTAGAGATTTTTTTTAAGGACAAGGGAGTTAATAGAGCTAATATATTTCTGTTTTAGCTGCAAACGCTAGGTCTACCTATAGCCTACTGTATATGTGAAGCATAGCCTAATCTTTCCTACCAGCTCAAAAACAGTGTTGTTGTAATACGGCCTTCCGTACACTACAGCCAAAATACATTCACGTGAGTAAATTGCTTGACTTGAGGTAGGGTTATCAAATGTTATCAAAGGTTATCTCATCTTGCACCTCGTGCATCAAAATATTCCACGAGCCGCCCACTATAGAAAATACCACATGAGGGGAAGTTCATGTGCATTTTCCACGTCAGCTTTTGGTATTTACCATAATTACCATAGCACATGAAGGCTCCATGGTACTATGGAGCTAGGAGAATGATCTGAGAGAAAAAAAAATGTTTGAGAGAAAAAGTTATAAAAAAAGTTACAAAAAATACACTGACCCAAATCCAGCCAAAATGCCATTTGCCCTAAATAAATTATAATAAACGTTTTTACCTAAGAAAATGTGTTTTCTCCAAAATATGTTTTTGTGATGTCCAGTGGCTGCAAAGATTATTTAAAATGCTATAAAATGCTTTAAAACTATAAAAAAAATATCCATGTTAAACAACCCAGCATTTTTTAAGTGTAGTTGCAGAGTTTAAATGTCTACTTTACTGTGTAAAGAATTATGAAAATAATGTATTATGAAACTAAAACATGTCCATCTGTCTAAAAGACGTCTTAGTTCATACTGCAGGTCACAGTATACTAACAACGGTATATGTCCTGTAGGAGGCAGAGGTCTTTTGTATTTGGCATGTATTGTCACTGTGGTTACACTTAGTGTTTATCAGATGTCTGTTTATTTATTTGTTTAATGTCAATGGAGAGTTCCCTTATCCTTTACCATAATTCGGACTTCACAAAACAGAGTTGTTTTGGGGTTAAACCCCACGTTATCCCTTTGCCCCACTGTGACTCTATAATACAGTGCACAAACAAGCTGGGCAGAAATCCCTCTTAAAAAGCTTACTCCACATAGATTCTTAAATTAGTGGTTTACATGTCTTAATACTCTGCTCTCTCGAAGTCTAAGCACTTTATTCGTGATTCTCTCTTTTTGGCTGATATGTGTCCAAGTGCAACTTTTTCGTCTAATCATGCAAACACCCAACTGAACCAACAAGAACATCTGATGTTTGAATTATGTTGTGTGTTGAGTGTTACGTTTGTTTTTCAAGCACACCAAACTATGATTCATTGCAGTCCACACTGCAAATAATCTGACCCAGTTTGGAGTAGATAAAAAAAAACCATGCACCTTTTTCAAAACAGTAATTCAGTGACATTTTCACACAGTAAAATCACTCATTCTTAAGGTGAATATATTGTTTAATTATTTGCCATATTGGTTTGTAGTTATTTGGATTTTTTTAAACAATGTAGAAAATTAAGTTCATCCAAAAAGATTAAGATAATTTGTGATAATCATGTAAAAGAAAACATCTTTGTCTTTTAAAAGTGAAAAAATGCTACTAAAAGATCTAGGTTCATTCAAAATTTTATTCTAGATATTGTTTGTAGAGGAGTGTTTAGTCAGACTCAAACCAGTGTGAATGACTTGTACAAAATCTTTTTAAATTAGCATTGATTAGACTTAATTTGCCTTTTTTGTGTGTGAAAAAAATCCAATTTTTGTGTTGAATTTAGAGCCAATTTTAGAAGAAGATTTAGAGCCAATTTTTATAAATTTATATTACACGGATCTTCATAATGGTCAACTTTTTTTCTTTTTGTCAGTAAAATGTTTTAATTTAAATGTGATTAATGTGATTATTTTAATTAAATTTAATAAAAAAAACTGTAATATGGTGAAATATAATTACTATATAAAATAATCTATTTTTAAAATATTAAAAAAATTGTAATTTATTCTGACAAAACACTGAATTTTCAGCATCATTACTCATGTTACAGTCTTCAGTAACATGATCCTTCAGAAATCATTCTAATATGCCAATTTGATGCTCAAGAAACATTTTAAGAAACAAATATAAGGCAATTGTGCTGCTTAATACTTTTGTGGAAACTGTCATATTTTCAAGAATCTTTCATAAACAGAAAGTTCAAAAGAACAGACCATTTGAAACAGAAATCTTTGCAACATTATAAATGTCTTTACTGAATAAATGCATCAATTTTCGACCCCAAACTTATTTTAAATAATCTACATTGTATATTGTAATTTTCACAGCCTCAAGTTTAAATGCTATGATGCCATTGTTTAAATGCTATTATATTACAATGTCATCAATAAGCACTTGAGATTCCTGCGGTTTCACAAGCATTTGTTTGCTCATTTCTTAAGAAGCTCTGCATAGCACCGGAGGTGGTGTGTGGGGCCATTTATAATAATCAGTAAAACAGCTTTATTAGCCTTCTGTCAGCTTATCCCCGCGGGAGGTGAACACTTGCCGCCAATCTCTGCGTCTCCCCATGAATCTGTTTTCCAGCAAAATGCTCATATGCCGCCCAATTGTGCACACACCTATCCCTGTACTAATTCTCCCTGATCCTCTCAGTGTTAAAAAATATAAGTCTGGGAAATGCAGACAATGCTGTAAGCGGGTGGTGAGCACAAACTGTCAGATTAACCAGTCTGAGCACATGATCATCCACAACATAGTCAGGGGGGCAGGCGCCCAATTAATGCAACCTGATATAGGTTCTGATTAACACCATGAGAATGATTTCCATAAGTTGCACTTGAAAGGCACATGCACATCCTGCTTGGTTTCAAATGACTTTGTCTTTTCCACAGAAAAGGAAGCTGAGCGTTTGGGTGTCTTACCCTTGTCTTAAAGTGCTAACAGGGGATTACTGAGGTAAATGTTGAAAGAGGTTTAGCCACTGTGCTTAGGCAGTGCTCTTAATTACATTTCAGAGTGTCCTGCATGCAGTTGGATGAGAGATCATAGTGATGTCAGGTAAGGGGGGGGGGCTTAAGCAGGCAGATAAAGCCAAGCTAATAGAGATAACATGAATCTGTAATTAAAGGTCTTTTTTAGTTAAGACAAGGAGCTGGCACTTGTTGGCCAAGGCACCTGCATGCGGCAGGACTGAAGACTTGAGAGTCCTGAGAGTTGTTGACTTTTTACCTTTCTTGTTGCAGCTTCAGGTCTTCTGCTCATTTTGGAATCATTTTTCATGTTTGGAATAAATGAGTTGATATTTACTTCCTGACTGAGAGCCTGGACAGATTCCCATATCTCTGGCCGACATTCAGAGGTGAGTCTAGTGTCTCATCTGTTTTTATGGTTTCACTTTTCCTTTTACTAATTGGTGTTTTATGCTGAATATTTTTAACCTGTAATGTGGTTAATGATTTTGATTTTTTAAAGTGAATTTTCAAAATGTAACAATGACAGTATTTGGATGTTCTTTTCACTGTAGATGCATTGCAATGGAGTGGAACAGTTTCATCAGACAGTTTAGAATTTTAACATTATAGAACAGTGATGTCATCAATATATGATGACATTGCTTTTTTCCTGCAGAGAAATGCTTAGCTAAATTGAACCCATTCCATAATTGAACTTTAAATCAACACTGAACTGATTTCAGTTGAATAATGACACTGAATCATTTTCCCGTTAATCACTGTAAAGCTGCTTTGAAATAAGGGTGACTTGACTTGACTAAAACATGCAATTAATTTTAACCATCTTTATCCCTTTACATGTTAATATCACATTTGACTCTTTGTTATGTGCCAAAGAAGTGATCAAGGATAAGGTTGGTAGTGTTCGCATCATTGTCACTTCTGTTCATAACTGTCTCAGACTTGAATGTGTACCATTGCAATTATCGTGTGCCCGTACAAACAAAGTAAATTAGACCAGATGATTATAATCTCGATGACCTACCCAAATGCAAGGCTTGATTTAAGTCGTCAGCAGTTTTCCCTTAATTTATTCCTTTAATGAGATTAGTCCCAAGCAAATCCATCCAGTTCAAGTCTGTGACTTGGATATGGCATCACTTGTCACATGTCTGACAGTGATGGAATAATACATTTATTATTCCAAAAGGTGGTCATATTTACATGAAGAACATAGTTTGTCCAAAAAAAAAAAAAAAAAAAAAAAAATCATGTGTTTATCAACCTCCATATTGTCTCATATGTCTATGAATTTTTGATATGAATTCATATTTCTGGCCAGCTTGGGTTTCCCCATGGTGGGTAGGCCTAATATTTGAAAATATATTGGCAGATACATTTTTGATAAAAGTTATCATGTGAATTTTGCAAAAGTATTTTAAAAATTCATATACATAGAAATATGCTCATAGTTAATAAATCATTCCTTATTAATAAACAGACTCTTCTGTGCATCAGGCAGGGTTTTAACACTGTTGACGGAGTGTCTGCCTGCACCACATTTAACACATAAACCGATTGTATCCCAGATTTATCCCCAAGGTGTTTTTAGGACATCTCTGGGGCTAATGGAGGCTAATAGGCTTAGCACTTAAGGTGTATTGTCCGGTATGCTTACAGGCAAGGTTTGCTGAGGGTAAAACTCTAAACTCTGGGATTACCTCCAACACATCCCTTTAAAATGCTGTATAGTCAGGACTTAGCTAATAGGATCTGAGGGGGGAATAGGGGCCCTGAAGGTAGTTTGGGGGTTGGTTGACAGCAGGACCGCACACATGCAGGTCAGCAGATGTAGCACGCAGGCAGACTGCTGGACTAACAGGAGGATTACTGGACTCAGATTAGAACGGCTCCTCATAACGGGTAATACGCGCAGAGGCAGTCCCAAGCAGAGCACAGGAGAATTATCCAGCAATAAAGATCTGTATAGATTTAATTATCCAGACCATGTTATTATTCCAGGGCAGGTTGAGAAATAGACACTCAATAAGCCTACATGACAATCATAATATAATAATATAATATAATATAACATAATTAAAATATAATCAAATAATAGATTTTCCTAATTGTTATGCTTGTTTGTCTCTAAAATTAGATTACACCCTTAAAAGAAAAGGTTCTAGAACCTTAAAAGGTTCTAAAGCGCTACGTATTTGTAACCCCTAAAATTTTCTATATCAAAATTCAAGATATGGGGGTTAGAAAATGTATATATTTATATCATTTACTAATCAATATACCACGAAGAGTGCCATTTCAGATTTTTTCCTCCAAAATTCAGCATGATTAAAATGTAATATTAAGTTTAATAAACAATAATTTAATTACAACTACAAAATATTGGAGAATAATTTAATATATGAATGAAAAATAGCCTATAAAGAACCTTTGTGCCAAACGGGTTCTTTCTTGTCATTATAGAAACTTTTTTAGCATAAAATGTCATTTGGAGTTGAGTAAAGAACCCTATGCTTACATATAGGCCTATAGAACCCTTTTTTCACACAGGAAATAACAAGGGGCAAATCCCAAGTACTTGTTACACTAGCTAATCATTTTACTACTAGCTAATCATTTTATCACTACTGAGGAACAAAGGTGTTGATAATTTGTTACAGCCTATCATTTCCCCTCTCTATCTGGTTTCTCCATATCAGACTGAAAGGAGTGACGTTACAGAAATATCTTACACCTGAGTGAGTGAAGATAAAGCAAAGGAGAGGTGAACAGGTAGGCTACTTTATTACATCACACCAGTCTGTATCCTTTATAGCACTGATGCTTGCGTTCTTGGAATGTTTTTATTGAATCTTAAATGTTGTTCACTGGCCTGTCTAGAAATGAAAATCTTTAGTAGGACTGTTAGATAATAAAAAAACACTATTGCTGTCTACACTAGTGTGTGAATTCTATGCCATTTGTTTCTGTGCTATTTCAGTAGTGACTGTGAATAGGTAGACCACATCATGTTCCATACGTACAGTCTGAACATTAAAGGGTTAGTTCACCCAAAAAGGAAAATTTTTCATAATTTACTCACCCTCTTGTTGTTCCAAATCTGTTTGAGTTTATTTCTTCTTTTGAACACCAAAGAAGATATTTGAAAGAATGTTGGTATGGTAGCCACTGATACTAAAGTCAAATGTTTGGTTACCAAGATTCTTCAAAATATTTTCGTTGGTGTTCAGCGCACGAAAGGAACTCAGGTAAATGATGACAAAATTATAATTTTTGGGTGAATAGGCTATGCACGGATTAGTTCCGCATTTGACGCAAGGCTGCTCTTCAGTTTCCGGTTGGGGAGATTTGAAATGGAGGAAAACCGAAGAAAACGGGATTATGGCAGAATCTTCCAAATGTACCGTCCTCCCGTCTTTGAAACAAAACTTTAAGATGTTTCGATGTAATTTTATATATAATTATGTTTATTTAATATAATAAACAAAGAAGCATAAACAAAATGAGGGGTGTCTGGTGACTAGCGTTTCTTTAGTATAGCCAAACCAATATAAATTCTCGATATTGCATTGGACTCTACAATCGAATCCAGCGTCCTTAGACATTCACCGGAAATACCGCCGGGCATAGAGCTCATTGTCCCTTTAAAGGGATAGGCCATTCAAAAATGAATGTTCTCATGTTGTGCCAAACCTGTTAAGTTCCTTTATTCTGTTGAACACAAATAATAATATATTTTGAAGAATGTTGATAACCAAAAGGTTTAATTTCCCATTGACTTCTTTTGTTTGTGTTTTTTTTTTATTAGAGAAGTTTTTAATTAGAGAATGTGTATGTTTGTTACACTCAAGGAGGAGGCAGTGTCATGACCCCACGTGACCAGCTAAGGAAGATATCAGCGCTGGGAGAGCAAGGTGCCCTAGATGAGAAACACTGGTACCGACTGGTCAATGGAATGTCTGCTGGAGGTGAGAGTTCATCACGGAAGTGGCACTGTCCATGAAGCACTTTAACTACCTGATCACAATCTTGAAGAACTAAGTGGCTAAAAGAGAGCTAATACTATTATTGACACATTCATCTGTTACTCTCCATGTGAAACAGAGTTACGGCAAAGGCAGGAGCTCATGATGAGGAACCAGATGGCCATGGCTCCACAGATCTTGGCTCAGGGGCAGCAGAGACTGCAGGGTGTTCCTGCGCAGTTTGATCCCCGCTTCATGGAGAGGTCAGTTAGAATGAACTTTAAAACTAGCAAGAGAATCTCTAATACTAAGAATGAGATTTAATTGTTAATGAACAATCAGTTATTACTGTACACTCATGTAATGGAACCATGCCAGTAAGAAACCTGGGTGTAAACCTCACTCTCCTGGCCTCAAGACTCTCTTCAAACTGAGTACAATAATCATGTGTCCAATGTAAAGTACAATAATAGTACTGCAGATACATAATATTTACATTGAAAATAAAATGAAAGTTATTGCAAAATAAATCGAGTAAAAAAGTAAGATAAAAATGCAGTGATTAAACTATGCATGTTCAACTAGAAAATGTACATACTTAAATCGAAATTCAAATTGTATTTGTCACACACAGTGTAACAGAAGGACATGCTAATAGAAATAACAGCAAGTATAGAAAAAATAAAACATAAGCATAAGAATAAAATGTAACAGAAATAGAATTACAACGCAAAGTAGAAAATAGAAATATATTAGATGAGAGCAGAATAAAGTCAAACAAGTTGTAAGCCGGACTTTAATGATGAATGAATCCTCTTTATCTGCAGAGAACTGGTGCAGCCCACTGAGATGCTATCAGCTGATGGTAGACAAATGCACATGGGTGCCCACCTCGGTCCACCTCTGCCCCAAAACTCCAATGTTATTCAAGGCAGGGGATTCCCTGGCACAGGTTGGAATGGAATTATATGCAGGTTCATTTTAGAAAATAGGGGAAGCTCACTGAGCAAACTAATTTTACCAATTTTCTTTTTAAATTGCCAGGTTACAGCTTCCTTCCTACTGAAACCATGGAGACAGTTGCCAGACGACAAGAGTTAATTCACAAACAGAACATAGCCAGGTAAATTTCTGTGTATTTGCCTTCTATGTAAAAAAATATTGTTGGTTTAACTTAAAAAATGAATTAATACAATGAAGGAGATTGATTTCATCATCAGAAACTTAAAATAATAAGTTATCTGAACTAAATAAATTAAGTTGATTTGACAAAAGAAAAAACGTTGTGATAACAAATCTTAAAAATATTTTTTTTTTACAATTGGAGTAAGAAATATGAGTACAATACAAAGCTATTAATAAATGTAATTAACATTTTTTTTCTTTTTTTTATGAGGATGGAGATGAATGCTATACTGCATCAAAAAGAGTTGGAGAACGCCCACCAAAAGGGCCTTATTGGTATGGAGAATCCCATGATGTACCAGGGCATCCACCCCAATCCCATGGCCTTCAGGGGCCGTCAGCGACTCCCGGATGGTCATGACGTATTCGTCCACCGCGCCACACTTGAAGACCTGCATGCTAACAGTCTCCTCATGTCAAGCCCTTACCCACAGATCAGCACACTGCAAAGGGAGCGAGGACGCAGGACAGGCAGGAGGGCCACCAATCATAAGAGTTCAGACAGCAACAGCACTCTGCCTAAAGGCCAATTAGAAGAGAAGAACATCGAGCAAAGTCCAGGAGGCGCATCTGGGGAGGAGAAGGAAGTTGAAGGGAAAGGTGAAATGAGCAGTGAGGCCACCAGCAACAAAGCACACCAAACCAAAGTAGAAACAGAGCTGTCTTCAGCCAGCAGCAGGAAAAGTTTTAAGGAAGGAGAGCCAGGGATTCACAAGGCATGTATTAGTGGACCGGAGGGTTGTGCAGAAGTCAACAACTGTAATGCCGGCGCCAGCGACAAAGATATTTCCAACCCTTGCTCGGCTTTCCAAGAAAAGTTTCTGTACCCGTCTGCCACCGGCCCTCTCACAGGGATGCCCTACATGCTTCCCATGCCAGGAAATGGACTTCTACCTCTTGGTGTGTTTGTTCGTTACTTTTAAATGTAGTGGTTGTGTTTAGCATTAGTTTAGTGTTGTTTATATACTTTATATTATAATATTTATTAAAATTGTAAATGAGCTAATATTTAATTTTTTTTATTTTCGATAAAGTTTTCATTTTGGTACATGCTTTTGTTTTTGTTTGTTTGTTTGTTTTTTAAATATTTTTTTATTTAGTTTTAGTCAGTTTAGTACTTCAACTTCTACTTTTTAACTATTTAACTATCTATTTCAGTTAGATACAATGGCAACATTTCTAACTTTTTGATTTTTTAATAAAATTAACTTTATTTTTTTGTCAAATATTTATATTTTATTTTTAGCTATTTTCAATGAAATTTTTAATATTTCTAGATAACAATACAACACTACAACACAGGTCTTTGGCTGTTTGTGAGGCATGTTTTGTGAGCCAGTGTACATTTTTTTTTAAGAAATATTAAGATGATGATGACACATTACAGTCAATGCTACCTATTACATGTAATTTGTTTTGTTTGCATTTAGGTCCTCCTAATATGTTTCTTAATGGAGAAGAGATGTCTGATATTCGCAAATGGACAGTTGATGACGTCTTCAACTTTATCAGTGAAATACCAAGCTGCGCTGAATATGCACAGGTAATAGAAATGTAAAATGGCAAAATGTTATTTTATGTAAATTATTATAATTGTTATTAATGTAATTTTGACGCTGTTTTTCAATCTTATTCTTTTGTGTCTCATCCACTTCAGACATTCAAAGACCACATGATTGATGGAGAGACTTTACCTCTTCTTACAGAGGAGCACCTCCTTGATACACTTGGGCTAAAGCTTGGGCCGGCACTCAAGATACGATCACAGGTATTCACAGTGTTTTAAAAGGACAAGATTTTCAACATAATATCCCAATAAACAAGTTAATCAGGTTAAAGTTAATATAAAAGTAGCCTATTAGAAAATTAAATATATTTTTAAGTCAAACAGAAGTTGCAATCTTTTCTTTCCTGTTGTGACGTATATCTGAGTAAAAAGGCTTCTTAAAAAAAAAAAAATGAGTGACAGGTTGTCCCGCCTTCATGCCAGTGAATGACATCAGAGAAGAGAAAGTTTGAGTTTCTTTCTTTTGCTGAACACAAGGGATGATATTTTGAAGAACGATTGAAAAAAGTTGTTTGGCACTATTGACTTTGTAGAAAAAAAATATTACGGAAATCAATGGTGCCCCACAACTGTTTGGTTCCAATCATTCTTCTAATTATCATCCTTTGTGTTCAGCAAAAGAAAGAAACTCATAGAGGTTTGCAACAACTTGAGGGCGAGTAAATGATGACAGAATTTTTTTTTGGGGTGGAGCATTCTTAAAAAAAGATTTTTTACTCATTAGATTATTCTACTTTCTTTTCAGTTATCCCGACGGATGGGTAGCATGTTCTACAACATGATGAACTTGCCTCTACCTGTCTCTGGTCTGCAGCCTCCACCTGAGAAAAGTGGGGACAGATCATCAGACATCAGCTCCCCCCTCAACTGCCACAGTGTGGAGCTTCTCAGCAGCCCCAGAGACACAGAGGCTCTTAAATCTACGGAGCCTGTTAGTGAAGCTGATAATCTTGCTTCACCGACCCAGATGAGTGAGACCACCTGAAAGAGCACAACTGGACTTCTTTTTATCCCACCTCAAAATCCTTTACGGTTTGACACCTAAAGCATAAGGTAGAAAGAAACTGAAATTTTTATAGTGAATCACAAATATATTATGGTGTGTTATGCAATAGGTTCAAAATGTACTCCAACAGATTTAGTAGTCAGTTGAATGCTGGATTTTTCTACTTATATGTATATTTTGTAATAAATGAGCAAATCAATTAAAAACATTTTGTCCTTATTATTTTTCTTTATTTTAAAGTTGTATTTTGGTTTTTACTTCAAACTTGAATTACTCTCTATTGTCATGTGTTTTTTTTGGTGTGAAGTGAAAAAAAAATCCTTTGGTCTTGTTTGGTTAAATTGGTATGTTAAATAAAAAAAAAAATGTAAATACAGCATATTCCACACAAAAAAATCGCAAAATCTACACTATTCTTTTTCAACAAATGATGAAAATACATTATTTATGATATGACTGAATAGCCTAAATCCTTTGTGATTTTTGTAATTTTCTAGAAAGAAACATCAAATCCAAAGTATCTTTAATTAAGCTGTGGCTACTCGGGGCTAGCTTACCAAATGTTGTTTGTCATTTGTTCTGTATATATATATATACACTGTGTGTGTGTGTGTATATATATATATATATATATATATTGCATCTCAATTGTTTCCTCTAGCCTTAATGATCAACAGATGGTCTGGTTTCAAATTCGCCACAGCCATAAAAGGTTATTTTATGAATCTGCTCTAATAGGCCACATAAGGATTTTATAAATGGATGTTGGTAGATTGATAACATAAAAATGTCAACATCACCATTGCTGGTGGGCCTGATTCAGTGTGGCCCATGACAATCCTTAAAAAATTCTCTAAAACAGGACAGCTGCTGCTGGACCTGTTCTCTGATTTGCTTAACCGGGAGCTGACTGTGAGCTCTGTGACCTCTGCCCTTTTGCTGGGGCGCTAAGCTGCCAACTGTCATCAGGAGTCAGAGAACACGATTTACTGTATCCTTCAGGTCAAAGACCTCGAAGAGAGGAAAAGAGAGAGACACATAGGCTATATACACTCACCGGCCACTTTATTAGGTACATCTGTCCAACTGCTCGTTAACACTTAATTTCTAAGCAGCCAATCACATGGCGGCAACTCAGTGCATTTAGGCATGTAG
>JAOTRC010000039.1:19186603-19210723 GCA_027497675.1 Cyprinella lutrensis
GTCATAGTTTTTGTCATTCAAAACTAGCGTCTCGTTTTCGTCAGTGAAAAAATGTCGTTGAAGAAAAGTTTTCATCAATGAAATTAACTTTTCATTAATTAAATTAATTAAAATATTTTCGTCAATGAAATTAACACTGACATACAGCACAATTTTAAGACCCAGATATCCAAATTCAAGACTTTAAGGTATTATTTCCAAATTCATAAATTCAATGCTTTTAAGGCTTTTTAAGACCCTGTAGGAACCCTGTATAAGTGATTTAACTGTTCTTTCATAGTAAGCAGAGTTAAAGATCGTCTCTATTTAAGAAGACATGAGAAAATAGTTGCCC
This sequence comes from Cyprinella lutrensis, assembly GCA_027497675.1. Taxonomy (NCBI): domain Eukaryota; kingdom Metazoa; phylum Chordata; class Actinopteri; order Cypriniformes; family Leuciscidae; genus Cyprinella; species Cyprinella lutrensis. Next base: position 19,186,938 of record JAOTRC010000039.1, read on the forward strand.
AGGAGCGTTGCCAAGATGCTGCGAGTGGCCTTGCATTAAAGGAACTTTGCAATAACATAGACAGTACCTTTTTCTCCAGGACGTTATCAGACAGCTTGCTGTTAGGTGGGCAGAGTGCAGGGCTGGACTTCCTCCCGTGACCGTCGTCATCCACCACCTTCTGCGAGAAAACACAAACACATGCTTCATGAGCACAACCTTATTCACAAGAGTGTTTACAATTAGCTGCAAGCCTTCAGACAAGCAATTCATCTGATATCAGAGAGCTTGTGCACAAATCACCACACTCAATCTGTCCGTCACCTCCTCTGCTAAACGCATTCAACAAACACGCTGCAGGGCTTGTGCATATGTGTGCGTGCGCTAGTCACACAGCATGAATCAGGGGCAAGCTCGATGCTGATGGTAATCAGACACAGACAGAGACTAATATAGCTAAAACAGACGGGAAGAGACCTTACGCTCACCTGACATAGCAGTTCTCTTCAGAGGATTCATATGTGCGTTTCTAATGTTTATAATCCGTAACATCCTCTATTTGGCATAGCAAAACAGAAAGTGTAACGCACATCCTCGTCCCTCCATCCCAGAGACACTAACAGTAGTGGTTGGGTTGGTGCCAGAGGAGGAAGAAACATGTTTTATCTGGAGTAAATTACAACTTCCTGCAGACTATGGGAACTATGGGATCTCCTGTTTCCTGTAGGCTGAATAATGAACGGCGATGTCGCCGCACAACATAAAGCAGCTGTACGGTGGTGGGGTGACATGGCAACCCCACACATCGGCGCTAAACGCAAAAAAATGTGCGTGTAGGAGATAGGGCTGTTTTTCTTGAGGGAAGAGGACTGCAGCATGAGGGAGGGGTGGGCAGCAGCCGAGGGGGGCAGAAACAAAAAGCACACTGCAGTGGTGAGCCTGTCTAACCTTGACAAGCGCACACACTATGTCTACCGGCCCATCTCTCCACACTTCAAGGGCCAGCCAACACTCCCTCCTCAACCGTGACACATGCAATGACACAGTCCCCACTCTGTCTCCTATCTCTCAAGAGCCAAGTATGCAATTCTAATGTTTAAACCTGGTTCAATATGCTATGTTTGGAATAGAGTACTAGCATACTGCAGAGTATACACTGTATGAAAATAGTACATACTATACTTTTCTCTTTTTTATTGCAACATAAAAATACTCAAACAGAGAGTACAGATGTAAGACGAAGAGTTCATAGAAGTTCCAAGTCCTCCATGTGTGAAAATGAAAATACTGTAGGATCAAGAAGATAAAGTGTGGAGATAAAGAAAATTTATATAGACATTATGCATTTGCAATCCACAATTGTGCAAAAATACACAGTCAAATAATAAATAATCAGTTACAAAAAAATATAATAGGATATTACTTTTAATTCATTCTTCATACTGAAAATAAAAGGTCAAATCAAGTGCATGGCATTGGGGACACAGTACGACACAGTTCATTTTATATTAGGTCATGTGGAGATTCTGCGCATACTAAAAATTTGCATATTATGCAGAGTATATCCTACACTGCAGAACCACCACAAGTAGTACGCTATTTTGAACCACCATAGAGACACCACACACACTGCTTTATATTACAGCTTCCAATCTGCTGTATCACATGCTAGATGCAGTGCAGCCTTGACGCAAGAGCTTACAGCAAAACAAACACAAAAACTAGGATTTATCTTGCTGGCCTGCAGCACACAGTGCGAGCAGTGATTGTGATAGTTGTGCGAAAGCTGTGGGCGCTGTTTACTGAGAGTTATTGCTCTGTTCCCCTCAAGGACATTTCGAAAATTACACTGGAACAGGTGTCTCATGCTCTCAAGACGCAAAACCATGAGATACATGACATAAATCCGCCATATATAAATGACGTGAAATATAAACAATGGTAAGAAAGCATCTGCTGAGAAGGCCATTGTAACGTACACATTTTGTAAGTGACGTTTTTTCTCAAACGGTTATTTCTCGTTTAAGTCACTCAAGATGCCAAATCCTGCGGATCAGGTTGTTATGAGTTTCTCTCAGCGCTCTCTTCCAGGGACGCAACACCTCAGCCATCTCTAATCTCTTTTTAATTAGTGTGTAAAAGTCACACACACACAATCATATTCTGTAACACTATTTACTTCGTAAATCGCATCTTTGACAAATGTAACTAACAGAAATCCCTCACGTCTCGACATGCAATCAGAACAAGAACACACAAACACCCAGAGGATGCAAAGCCTGGTTGTCACAAGCATATGTGATATGCAAAACTCTGCAAAAGTGTGTGTGAGAGGAAGACAGCTCACAACGGTGGGAGTTAGCATTCCTGCAGCTCGCTCATTCGAAACATACCACCGCTGCTCCTAACCCATCAGAGAATGCATGTTCATACGCACACACTCTTCGTTCTTCAGTACTAGGGTCTGGGTTGTTTCCTTTCGGCCCCGGATCTCCCATACGCCCACGTCAGCTCGCTAACCTGAGCACCAGAACTCTTTAAACCTTCATCATGTTCAATTGTTTCCCTCGAAATGGGGATAATGAGGTCACTGACACACAAACACAAATTCTACTTTGGCTCCGATAATGAAGACTGTAACATGTACGAGCCTGACCGCATCACTATTACCAACTATGGAGATCCCCTGACGAAAACAGCTACGATAAAAACAATGTATCCACAGAGGTTGACGAGAAAAAACTAAAAAACACACGCAATGTCTTTGCAGTTTCCGCACGTTTTATCGGTTACGCTGTGAGTGGGGAATTACAGCGTAGTATTACAAGCCGCATGGGCCGATGATGAATCTTATCTAGGCCAACCTCACACAGTCATAATACGCGATGACCTTTCAGAGAGCGCGTGTTTACCCCAGGAGTGCCTTTTTATGCATATCGGTCCTGTTTTTGTGTGTACACGTGTATAAGGATTTAATTTGTGAATCTGTGAGTGACTCTGAGCATGAGTGGCTTTTTCATTTATAAGCACCTCACACACACAGTTTAGCACAATCCGTGTGAAAGGCGGCACACGAGGGTGATTGTGTGTCCATCTGTTGCAGCTCTGGCAGAGGGTATGTATAAAGCGAAAAAAAAAGCAGCGCAAACATGCAGTTTTCAGTCACAAACACACAGAGAGCTGCTGGGGCCCCTCACTGTACCCCCTCCATAGGTCTCCTATTCACACATCATTAGCACTACAGGGAAAAAAAGGAGTGAGGACATGTGTGAGCCGGGTGACCAAATATAGGCCAAGTTGACTTAAGAAAAGTATGCAAATCATTTACAATCTGGAAACAGTGGCTGTGTTCAGAATTGAAGACTAGCATGTTGTCCGTTGTCCATTTCAAGAAAAGTCTGTCCATTAAGCGGCCAATTTTGCAACACCTCTGGGCATCTATTTTGGGCATCCAAGTCCAAGTCTATTTGAATGGGGAAATACTAAAATCGTAAAAACTGCTCGTCATACCTGGAATTGGATAAATTCTAATCAGCACAAAAATCTGACATGAGGGTGAGTAAATGATGACAGAATTTGTATTTTGAGGATAGCTATCCGTGGAGTCCAGCTGTCATCTCAGAAGTAAATGTTTAGCATTTGCAATCCAAGTGCGTGTAAAAATGTCACATCAAATAATGAGTCACGAAAATCACTGCGGGTGGTATTACTTCCATTTCATTCGTCACACTGGAAAAAGTCTCGTGCATTGCATTGTGGGACACGTTGTGCGCTCTGTGCTATTCTGATGAGGCATCTTTTCGATGTGGGCTGGACTGTGGACAAATGTAGGCCAACTCGATGCGGGCTAAAAGGAGATAAAATCGGAGGAAGAGAGACGGAACTAAAGAGAGATCTAAAACAGTTTTCCTTAACAAAGCGTGAATATATGAGTATGTTGGACACAAAAAATCCCCCAAATTAGTCAACAACCATCAAGTGAAAACATCACGTGATATCCAAAATGGCAGCTAGCATCGAGCTAGCGGCAAAAATGACAGAAAATTTTACAATTATGGACATCAATTGGATAAAACTTGGATATGCGTTTGGATTTATTGCTGAAAAACTCCAATAGGATGCATAAGTTCCAGGCTGGATAGAAAACCTTCTGTAAAGGCTAGAAAGACACCCTTCATGATGGCTAGCTCATTAGCTTTTTGTTGGAAAAAACCATAAGAAAATCGATAATTCGATCTGTCATTGAATAATATAAATATTTATCGGAGGACTGAGGTGCGTTGTGGATAATGCCGTCGGTCTCTGAGGGTTAAGGCCCAATGTGTTTTTAGAATCACTCCAGAATGAACATTTTGGCAACATTATGTGGATTAATGTAAATTTGGTTGTCACCTAAATCTTTTAGGAGTGAATTCGGTAGTGAAAGCTGACCTGGAGGTGCTCGTGGGCAGTATGGTTTTGCACATACTGTATATAAAAGTAAACATGCATTCCTGAAATTACCTATGACGCCTATACTCACACACTAAAGTACTAAAATCCACATCATACAAAAACACTAAAACAACCCAAACACTCAAAATCAAACTAAAACACTTGCATAAAAAACCTGAGCAAACAACATGCCTCTAAATATCAAAACACACTCTCAGGGATCAAACACACAGGCTCAGACGTGCTCATTCCTGAGAGGATTTGGCTGGCAGCCTAGGGCAAATTTTTTAAGGGAAGAGGGAGGGAGACGAACATTCTGTCTAGACGTGGTCATCAATAGTGCACAGTCTGCCTGTCTGTCTGCCGTCTACACACATCCACTGTTTAATCTAAAACATACCTGATAAGAGCCACACATACACACACACCGAGTATCCACTCGCATACTAGTCTAGCATACGCAAAACTAACATACTGTGCCGGTGATCACGGATCGGCTTGGAGGGCTGAGAGCCGTAAACACACAGAGGAATGGTCTCTCCCCTCTCCTGCTCTCAGATTTCACTGATTCAAACAAAGCTCTGCCTGTTCCCTTTCCTACACACAGGCGGCTTTAAATAGGCCAATGAATGGGAGATCTGTATGCACGACGTGTGCTAGAACCGAGTACTCTCAAGTGCGCGCCGGTGAAAAGCAGTAACCACATGAGTCTCCCATGGCGCAGCTACACTAGGCTAACACGCACCCACGCGTACACACACACACGCTCAAAGACATTGTCAGACGTAGGTTTGATGGAGATGAGTCTCTGAGGAGTGTGTTCTTTGGGCTGCGGCAACCTACAGCTCATTTCAGAAGCTGCTGTCAGGGCTCAACCAGAGTCATCACACTCTGACGTTGGAAACGACCCACGCTGCTGCTCTCTGTAGGATGAAAAAGGGGCAGAATGTGACCTTCCTCTCTCGGCAGGACACATACACAGCCAGTGAGAGCTTTGGTCAAAAGGGCAAAAACAAAAGAGGACAGGACAAAACAAACATCTGGATGTTCGCATAGCAGATGTAAACCTCAGCGCCATATTATGAAGGAGGTTATGGTCATCCATTGTGGATCCATTTTGACCAGCTAAACGAGTTTATTCTCCACAGTTTTTGTGCACCACCAATGAAAAATGTATTGAAGTGCATGATTAATACTACTGGCCAAGATGGTTGACAGCTTAAAAAAATAATTTTGAAACCCAACTCTGAGATTTTCGCAGGCTGTTATAAAGTGTTAAAGCACTAGCATACAAAAAAAACCTTTCAGACAAACTGTGTGTCTAATTGTAGGGTCTAAAGGACCCTGTGAATTCATAACAGTACATTTTAGTTAAAAATGTTTTTTAAAAAGAAATTAATACTTCTATTCAGCAAGAATACATCGACCTGATCAAAAGTAAGCGCAAAGAAAATTAACGATAAAAAACCTTTCTTAAAAAGCATGGATATTAGAACATTAGTCACTGAAGACTAATGTCAATTCAGCTTTGCCAACACACGAATAAATTACATTTGAAAATATATTCAAACAGAAAATTGTATTTAGAAATTACACTTCTATTTTAAAATTAAATTTTTCAGAATATTACTGTTTTTACTATTTTTGATCAGCCTTTGTGACTATAAGAGACTTCTTTCAAAATCAAACAAATCTTACCAACCCTAAACATATGAATGGTAGTGTGTATTTTTCTGGCTTTTAGCTCTTGTATGTTAGCCTTGAGGTTAATCTATATGCGTAATGTAGTTCAAAACTGACAAAATTATATATATATATAAATTATATATGAACAATCCTCTTTACAGAATACAGACAATGTATTAATGAGTTGTTCTGCATTCTCACATTTTTGGACATTCTCACATCCAATCAGATGCTCTATAGAATAAGAGTATCCCTACCCTAATATCACACAACTCTGACAAGTGGCAAATCTTGGTTCGTGGCTATGAGGTAAGAATAAATCCTACTGGTTATTTAAAAAAAATGTCCCAACATATCAGCTCAGGTGATAAAAACGCATAAATCAAGGCTAATTCTAGTTATTTAGCCTAATTTTTTGTAGAGGTCGACCGATATGGTTTTTTTCACGCCAATGCCGATACCGATCTTTTGAAATCCGGGTCGGCCGATGGCCGATTAATGCTGCCGATTTTATCCATTTATCCAAAAACATTTTATCCTCTCAAAAAATGTCCTGAAACATGTATTTTTGGTTTCTTTTGTTTGTTGACGGACAAAGACAAATGGACATAACCTAATTATCACAAATAATAATCTGCCTAATAATCGGCTTGATATACTTGGATATTGGCCGATGCCGATTATTTTAAAAAATGCCAAAAATCGGCCGATTAATCGGTCTACCTCTAATTATTTGTCGATATTTTTCTGTCAGACACTACTCAACCAGTTGGTTTTGGAAAATATGAAAGATGTCTGATATATAATCAAAGCATACAGCCTAAACAAACATTATGTTAGATATGTGAGAGGCAGAGAGGGAGCCGGTCTCCATAGGTGCATGTCATTAAACCGTGTGCATGGCACAGGAGATTCACCAACATGGCAGCTTGACACATAAAACTGGCCGTGCATTTCACTTCTGCCATATTCAACGGCCCCAGAGAGAGAGAGAGAGAGAGACAGACAGACAGACAGTGAAAGAGAGAGAGAGCGAGGGAGAGAGCAAGCGAGCAACTGCCCACCCACAGAGAGCTGAGTCTCATACGCAGAATTTAAGCTGCAGACAGCGCACACGCACACACAATTTCATTCTACACAAGGCGGCTCATGCATTTTGCATGGCATAGCCTGTTAGGGGCCACAGTGACTGGCTTTGCATAGAGAAAAGGAGTTGGAAAAAAAGAAAGAGAGAAGAGCAGTGTCCTTCCCATTCCCAACAAGAGGAAGCTGTCAGGACACATCAACACCTTTACCAGAGTACATAAACCCTCACACACTATCAATCATCAATCAAACTCAACAGAAGATAGCAGAGGAGAATAGGACAACATCACACGCAGGGTGTGTTAGGCGAAATTTTTAGACAAAATAAACAAATATATGCCCTTACAGACAAAATGGGACAGCTGTGTAACCACAAGGCACACCTATAAAGGGTTAAGCCACAAAATGAGTCAACAGGATTTTTCTCTTATGTGATCAAAAATACAGCAAAACCGCCAGGATCACATGATCCTTCAGACATTATTCTAATGTGCGGCTTTTCTGCTCAATAATCATTTCTTATTATTATCAGTGTTGAAAACAGTTGGGCTGCTTAATATTTCTTCAAAATAACAGCATTAACTTGGAATAGAAAATTTGCCAATTTCGATTAATTTAATGCTTTCATGCTGAATACAATTATTTTTAGCTTTCATATTTCATCAAAAAGATCATTTATGTTGCAAAGATGAACGAAAGTCTTACAGGCTTTGAACGACATGAGGGTGAGTAATTAGGCTAGTTACACAATTTTTAATTTTTTTTTTTTTGGGTGAACTATCCCTTTTAGGGGAGGATAGAGTTTCCTTCAAATGTCTCTGCCATTAAAGGAATATTCAAGGTTCAATACAGGTCACACAAAATGGATACTATCACAAAATATTGTCCTTGTCCAAAGATATGGCTTACTTTCAGGCACTTACAGTGGAAGTAAGTGGGCTTATCTGTAAACATTAAAATACTTCTTTGCCATGACAATGTAACACCTTAAACAACCGTATTTGATTTAAACCGCTTTAAGGCTCAAATAATACACACGTGGTAGTGTAAGAAACAATGCAAGCACATTAAAACAACTATTAAGCTTATTACTTATTTTTTAAATCCTCCTTCCACAAAACATTCTTCGAACTAATGCTTCATGGCAGTAGAATAAAAAAAAAAGTCTGCCATCTCATTAAAGAGCTGATACAAGACATACAGTAAATGGGGACTGATGTATGTTTTCTGTGAGAGATCAATAGAGAGGATGTCTTGTATTAGAGATCAATAATTACTGAACAGATGGACGGTCAATCAAACCAACGACATCTCGTACGACCGTCCTTTGTTTTGCCCGTATATAACAGCAAGTCAAATGTGTTCTGCTCTCCAGTGAGACATGAACGTGCAGGCTGGCGCTGTTGTTCAGGTTGAGGAATCCCCCAGCTTGATGCAAGCTTGGAACAGTCTGTCCTCATACAGCCAAGAGAGAAGAACGAGTCTACGTTTAGAGCCTCCGCAGGGAGAGGAGGGAAGAGTCGAGAGGGGAGGGGAATGTTCTCCTACGGCATCCTGCCCCTCAATCGCATTTTCTGATGGTTTGGCAAACACAGTCTCCAGTGGGAGGAGATTCAAAAGAGAGAGATTTACAGAACAGGTAACTGTATGTAGCGTGCCAGTGCATTAATCAGAACCCAGTGGTGAGTGTCTTTGGAGCTGTCTGCAGTATGACACATCTTCCTTTGGGATGAGGTTGGCGTTAGGAAACAAGAGCACTGCAGTAATGGGAGGAAAATATGCAGTCTAATGAGATTGTGGTGAACCGGGGGTCGAAAACAGCAGTTTCACACTGAAAAAGTGCCTCACAAGCACAGGATAACTGCAGGAAGAATCTTCATGACCCATTTTTGGCAGCTCTCCTGATTAAGCAAGATAACCGTGGCCTCTGCATTGCATTCCATCAAAAGAGAGTCCGACCGACCACAGTGTGAGCACATTATGACAACACTCTCGGTGTTTTACTAGAGGACATTAAGACGAATCACTAGCTGGCACAGTCAGATGGTTTTATCTGGAGCAGAGGGACACCGACTCCGCTTGTGTCCCAGTTAGGACGACGGACTCCTATTATGTCCCTGTTACATGAAGACTAAAACAGCACTGGTATTTGAAAGAGGGGGTGGAAGAATATCATCAGATAAAGCTATAGTAGATCTCCTGCAGTCAGACAGGAAGCAGAAAAGACAGGGATAAAATATCATATTACATATAGATTATATCTATAAATGTCTCTGTCAGTATTAGTAAGTAAGAATAAAATGGAATAAATGATTTAAATCAATAGTCTTAAGAAAATGCAGATGTCAAGAGATGTTGAAATATTTATCGATGTTAAGATGTTTATGAAGGCAACTTCCTTTTCAAGGAGACATTAGCCCCTTTCAAACATACTGTCTTAATATCTCAGCAAGCAATAGTCTTCGTTATTTCAACGTCTCTGTTTATGAATGGTCTCTTACCAGTAAAAAAGAAAGCTGTTGCTTGTTTGAACAGCATTTTTGTGTCTTTACCTGTAAAGTCATTCGGGTAATTTTACGGTAATTTACAGGGATTGCTGTGTAAAAGGGGCTAATAACTCCATGCAGAACTTCATGACAAATTAAGGGTAAAATATTAATTTTTTGCTATTTTAATTCATTTTTCTATCCTTTGTAGTAGCAAATGCATATCTGTTGTTCAAACAATAGAGAATAGTTCTAGCAATACCAATGCATGATAAAAAGTATACCTTGAATTAAATGCATGACATTTTGGATACATTTTTTTTTTTTGCACTGAGCTCATCCCCATGCCCTATCCATGAAAAATACATGTAACGCTACCATAAGTGATACTATGACACAATATACTATCATATTGGCAGGCATAGCTCTCGTCTTTTGCACGGATGAGATTTCTCTAACTAATGCTCACCATGGCAGTTGAACCACCTGTCTGAATAGTCCAGCATGTCTTGACAAATTTGGGTTAGCTGCAGTCTGCAGTCCGTCCTCGGGCTGTTCTGGCTGCTGGCTCATCTCCAGGGACATGGCGAATGACCGGTACAACAATATTCCCAGCTTGAGCACAAAGAGCAGGGCCCCCAATCTTCCCACAGCATCCGAATGTTGAGCCAACAGGGAGGAGAATGTTGTCTTAACGGCCAACAGGAACTCTCCAGGCTTTATATAAATAGGTCAGATGGCCAAATCACAGAGTGTGTGCTTTTTGGCGGGGATTTAGGGTTAGTTAGTGATTTGTTTGTGCATGAGGACAAACAGTTGGAAATAAAAGAATGGTGCTTGGGATGTGTGAGCACCTGAGCACATGGACTGCTTCAAAACACTGTGGAGAAATTGAGAAATGAAACACTTCACCAAACCATGAGTACAGCAAAAGTAAAGGGTAAAGGTTGCTGAAGCCACTGCCAGCATGTCCTGAGCTGAACCTGATCTCTTTCTACTTTTTTTTTAAATTTCCCACTTTATTATTCATTCCTTTATCTACCCATCTATCAACAGGTATATAGCTGCATGGGGCCAATGGATGTGCACACCTGTCCATTCTCTATGTTCATTCATTTAAGTAAATATGTATTTGTCAGCAAGTCACTTCATATTCATTCGTGTACACATTTGTATGCACTAGCGTTTTGGCATTTAATGTACGTGCGAACAAACTACTCTTTACACAACTGTGTCCTGACCAGAATATTACAATTTTGTTGCCTCATGCAGGGAAGCCCCACCTACAGTGAAATCTCATTGGTCCAAAATCCTGCTTCACATAGCCATATGTTATCCAAACATCAAATAAGTTCTGATGAGCAGTGATTGTCATTTTTTTTTTTTTCAAAAGCATTTTCATTTTTATTCAAGACTGAAACGCTAGACCTGATTAGAACACTTTGTAAATCTCTTCTTTAACTTGTCTCTGTTTCTCCCCTACACACACAGTTACTGTCTACTGCATTCATCCACTTCAGCCAGATCAATAGTCCTCCTCAATCACTCTCTCCCTCACTCCCATAAACACACACTCACTAGTGGCCTCCGCTCCCTTTATGTAAACAGAGACGGATTAGGTCATTCGACTGCTTATTTTGAGGGGCCGAGATGCATCCAATGGAGTCTCTGATATTTACACTGGAGCAAACCCTGACTCAACATCCTCGATCAAACAGACAAAATCCTGAGCCTCTCTCACCTCTAACCTTTCATTACCCTTCAATCTCTCACCAAACACAGGCCACATGAAGTTAAAGTCCCCAAGGTACAATATTGTGTTCTGCAGATTGCTGAAAATGACAGAAAATATAAGACGGAACCATACACAGTGCAGCCCTCCATATCAGCCAAAATGTGCAATCACATTTACCATTTTTTGGTAAAATTTCAAAAGCGAAATCTAGCCATTACAATAGGAATCTATGTGATCAGGATTTTCACATGGGGGTTAAAGTATTCCTCAAAAATTCCCCGAATCTGCAAACTAAGCCAAAGCAGGATCAACAGTTGCGTGTCAATCAACAAACAAGTTGACAGCCTAAGTTATTCAAATAGTTAATGATTCTAAGGCTTAAAAATGAAACAAATATACAATCAAATTAGAGGACCAGAACTGTTGTATAAATGATAGACACGTAACTAAATGGAAACAGCAAAGCAAAAAGAAGGACTGTGGCTGAGAGAGGGAAAAAAGAGAGAGAGAGAAGCAAGGTACGTCACAAACGAGGCATGTGGTCGAGGTTAAAGATGAGAGAACAAGACAAATTCAGACAGGAAAATGACAGCTTTTCTCTCGTAGATTTTAAAAGAAAGGAAAGAAAAACAGAAAGTGGAAATAGGAGAGCACAATGGTGGTGGAGAATTGGCATCCTTGCCTGTGGAGCATAAAGTCAGTAATTTCACATAAAAGGAAAACAGAAAGACAAAAAGAGAGAGAACGAAAGAGAAAGACAACGAGACAGAGAGAGAGAGAGGCAGCTGTCTGGTGTCTGGACCGCAGCCGCTGTTTTGGCCTCAGTGGGAGATCGACAGGACTCCATCTGTCTGCCAGACACGTCTACAAGGTACACATCAAACCATCACAGCGGCCCGTCTATCACTGACGTACAATCATGCAAACAAACAAACACAGACCCAAATGGCATGAGATTAGGAAAACAAAAATGAAATAGGAAATAGGGAGAAACAGATCAGGTAATGCCACAGGCCTAAATGACTCAAACTTTGAGTAGCAAAAGCGTGTTGGTGACGCATACACATGCTGCGAACTATTAGGCCACTACACTAGCCGTGTTTGCATAACCCTTCGAATTGCGCAAATTAAAATTGCGAATTGAAAATACGCCCAATCGAAAGATGTCAATTTAGCAAAAACTGCCATTTTTCGCAAAAAAAGTTTTTACGTTCACATAGGTGGTTTTTCAGGCAATTCGAAACAGGAAAATTTAGCAAAACGGCAATGGAAACAGTTTTTCCGTATTTACAGATCACCTGGCGTACGTAGAAATCAATCATTCTTTAAAGATTATGCGATATGTTGGGACTGAAGATGAGAGAGTTCTTCATTAAACTCATAAAAGACAGAAGTATTATGGGAATACTGGAACAAAAAAAAATGCCACAATTTGTCAAGACCTTGAAGGAGATATGAGGGAGAAATACCTCATATGTGGCCGCTCCCAAGAATAAGGGTCTTTCATCGCCATTAATGCTTGGCTAACAGGCCTACGCCTACGTCTCATTTGATAAAAAAAAAACCAAAAACATCTAGTGCAGTGGCTGGGATATAACCTACCAACATCTGTTGCCATGGTTTTTGGATGACTTATAGCGAGAGGAAAAAAAATATTTTTGTCGGATAACATTGGTTTATGGAAACATCGTCATTTGCAAAAATTTAACCAACATTTAGAAAATATCACAAAAGGTTTGTGAAAATCTTTAAAGGAAGCGTGGCTACTGGCTACAAATGAACTCTTTCAATTTTAGATAGAAATAGAGCTTTTACAATATAAACTGGGGATGTGGAGCCTAAAAAAAAGTTCGGCAATGGAGCGGGCCAGCAAGTGTTCCAATGTTATCGTAAAAACAGTTCTGCCAGTCTGTGGTCAGGTGGTCCTCATTTTAACCACTTTAGACACTGCTAGGTAACAGACATAAATCAAGACATACACAAACACAAAAGCCATCCAAGACAAGAAGGTTCCCTCCACAGTAGAATTATCTAGAACACCTTGAACAGCAGCTGTGCAGCAAAATCTAGCAAGCTAATTACCCGAGCTGAGAAATTTAGCGTAATTAAAGATATTAAATTATAGGCTACCAGTCAGTGTATTACTTTGACTGCACTAAAACATTCAAAGTAAAAACTAAATCAACTTGGAAAATCTAAAGATGATTTATAGAGTGGAAACTAAATTGAAAATAAAACTATTCATTTGTAAATATGTATATATTTATGTTAGATTTTACTTGTTTGTTAAATTTTATTTATGATGTTTATTTATTATATGATTAATTTTATTAGTATTATATTAATATGCGTATTTTAATTGTTTATTTTGGCAGGGGACAAAAATCAGTTTTGTCGTTTAATTTTTTTTTATGCTTTGGAAAAGAATTTGATAAATTGATTAATTAAATTACAATTAATAATAACCTGTACTAGACTATTAAGGAATCACAGGCATGTTAAACCAGTGACTGTTTCCAACCCCATTGAGCTGTCTACCTTTGGACAGTGTGCCGTCTAGGCAAACAAGGGTTTGAAACACTGCCAGTGTCTCCATAACCACACAGACAGGGGGACACACTGTCCTCGATTAAGAGGAAGAGGGCTGGTTCTGAACTAGCTAAAGTGCAGTGCGCAGAAGTCTGGCGGTGAGGGTCTGATTGTCACCAACATCTACACAGCCACCTGTGGAAACTCTGAGTCACTTGTTCTGGCACTCCAACATCACAGATGTTTAGAGTGAACATTTCACCCAGTAAACTGATGAGCCTGTCTGCTCCGCTTCCCGTACACACAGACACACTTAACAGTTTTTTTCTTGAATTGGACACAAGAAGATGAGTGCGCATGTGTAGTTTCTCTTACTGGCACTACTCATGTAAGCTCAACGTCTGAGTAATGACCTTTGACGCACGCGCACATATGTCTGTTTACAGTCCCTTCAAAAGCCGTTTAACACAAAACTGTAAGCACCTGTTTCCTTGACACAATGTTCTAATCCAAACCGGTGTTGTAAATATTAACTAAAACTAATACAAATAGTTTTCAGTAATTGGAAGAAAGCTGAATAAAATATAAAATAAATATTAGATGAAAAACCTAAAATCTAACCTTTTTTTTAAAACATAACAAAAGCTCATAACAAAATTAAATGAATGAAATGCAGATTCAAAATTATGTATAAATAAATACTATAAATAATTTAAAATAATACTCTTACTTGTAGACGAACACTTTGAGACTAGGGGTAAGATCACTGAGTGTAAACCAGATTTGAGCCGGGGTTTCCAAACTGGGGTACGGACCCAAGGGTGAAACAAGTGAGAAAAAAATTGCCAATTATTTACTTTTGTATAATAGTTTCTTAAAACAATATAAATCAACAGCACCATTTATAGAGGTTATGGCATCAAACTGTTTTTTTTAAATTCTTTTTAAAATAATTTAAAAATCACTCTTGAAAGATCCTTACGACTTAAAATAAAACTAATTGAGAAAGAGGAAATTTAAGAAAAAAAGAATTCACAGAAGAGGAAACAGATCAGGCAAAGCGTCAGGGCAGGTGCAAGACGCTGCCAGACAGCGACGTGTCGGGAGCTCGGCATTTAACAGCTCGCCATGAAAAGAAAAGGTGTCACCGACTCACACGCATTTCTGGGAGTTTGATATCTCACCCTCAGCCTCAGCAGAGACGATCCCTTGGGGAGTTTAGCGTGTGTGAGTGAATCAATTTCATTAGTGAGCGTTAAGCATAAGTGAGTTCAGTGTTACAGCCAGTGTAACTGGCTGTTTGTGTGTCAGGGTGAGGTCAGTCTTTGTAGCAGATGTGATTGTATGACTGACAGAGACTCAAGGTCTGTTTCGGTACATGAAGTGTGTGGTGGGGGAGGGGGGCGGAAGGAGGAATGCGGTTTGGGTGCTAGACGACGAGACACCAGACGGTATTTCCGGCACACTTGCAAAAGCACACAGGAGAAACCAGGGCTGTTCTTCCTCTTTTAGACAGAACAATCATTTGCTCACATCAGCGCTATACTAAAAATAAAGGTGTCTACTGGAACATTACCGCACTGTTAAACCATTAGCTGCCGCAACTTGCATTTGAAAAAACCTCTGACAGCAACCAGGGGGTCAAACTTTGTCTAACATGAGCACCAACAACAAAAAAGCTCTGGCTTGCGGCCTTGGTC
The DNA here is from genome assembly GCA_027497675.1 of Cyprinella lutrensis. Taxonomy (NCBI): domain Eukaryota; kingdom Metazoa; phylum Chordata; class Actinopteri; order Cypriniformes; family Leuciscidae; genus Cyprinella; species Cyprinella lutrensis. The sequence goes on from JAOTRC010000039.1 coordinate 19,202,573, forward strand.
AAGGGGGTCATGAGACATGGCTAGTCAATGGGAGTGAAACAATCCAGACCTTTTTTTCCCCCCCCCCCCGCTGACTTTTCTATAGATTCTAGTAGTGCACTAGTACACTTTGTTGAGTTTTGTTTCAACGGTTGCATCATGAAAGTGGAAGAATCTCCAGTGTTCTGGCTTTAAATTATGCAATCGGGCAATTTCCGGCATTTCCCATAATGCAATGACATCACTCCCATTTTCCCCATTTAACAGGTACATTTTTACAGATGTCACAAAAACTATTTCGTCCAGTGTTCACCTTATTTTTGACATGGAAGTAATCTATTTCCTGTGAATGTGCGAGCCTTCATATTCATTAGCTGAAATTACTAAATGATTAAAAAAAATAACAAAAGTGCATTAACAGTAAAATTATCAAAGACCTACAAACCAATTGGTTTAGGATTACGATATTAATAAATTAAAACAATACGATATTAATAAACTAAAACTAAACTAACTTGAAACAGAAACATCTGAAAAACCTAATAATGATATAAATGGAAACTAAAATTGAAAAAAAAAAAAAAATCTGAAAATAAAATGAATTTAAAAACTTTGTTAAAGCTGCAGTCCATACAGTAACTTTTTTTGGGGGGGGTAGAAAATTATCCAAAATACATATTTGAGAAAATACATAACCAGCCAGTGATCAACACTATCTGCTTGCCTTAGCTCGATTCAAAACAGTAAGCTTGTTACTTTTCTAACAATACTAAGCTTGTTAAAAACATAATTATGTTTTTAATTCCAGTGGCACTGGTGGATTTCCGCGGGAGATTCAAGCATGTCTTTGCGTCATTACAAAGTATAATTTGGACGGTTTTGCGAGATATGATAACTTATAAGCGATAGTTGGATTTAATCAACGCGATTTACTGCAATGTCCGAACAAAAACAAAGGTGGATGTTTCTTACTAGTTCAGATGACATTTTCAGGTGAAAATTCTTAAGTTGGTCATACTTCCAAAAAGAACAATCTGTGATTATGAATGCCAGTATCAGTGCGGTGACTGACACACAGCCTCACAGTCTCCTCAAACATTGTGTTCATCCACGCTTTGCCATGTCGAGGGTGCTGAAGTACAACTGACGTAAAGTTGATAATTACGCGAGTGACTGCAATTACAGATTTCAAACAGAGATGGCGACAAAAAAGAAAAACGCCAGACTGCAGATTAAAAATAAAATTTGTTAAAATTGCATATTTATGCTAAATTTTATATTATTAATATTTATCATTTTTATGAAAAGGGTTAATGTTAATGTAGAAGGGAACTGTAGTTTTGGAGCTGTATCAAGGTTTTTTTTTTTATTATACAAGAAAAAAATACTTTTAGAATTAATAATAAAAAATTCAACCTGAGACAGGAAACCATACACTTTTAAGGTAAAAATGCCTTAAACATATATGAATGCAAAATTTAAGGTTGTGCTAATCCTCCCAAAGATGACCCTCTTCTGACCTGGGAGGAAGATAATGTACTTCCTGTTCAGCCAGACCAACTGGAATTCCCTCCCTCCTGCCATACGTCCCCACCGAGCGTCACCTGCCCCGTGCCACCCCATAAAACTGGGTCAACACTAGTTTATCAAAACAACTACAGCCTTTCCCAGACAATAGCAAACAGTCTCTCCTCTGCAGACTATCACACATTACCATCTGGTCAAACACGTGCAAATCCACTTGTGAACCTGAAGCAAAACTTGACCTTAGTGAACCAGCAAACATGGAAGAAAAGACAAAAGACACGTACTTTGTCCAGAGGCCTCTTTAGCTGGTAGTGAAACTTCTCCTTCATCTCATCCAGCAGCTGTTTGAGTTGGGGCTCCTCCGAAGTGCCCTCGTGCTTGCGGCCCAGCTGTAGGTAGCAAGGCCACTTGGCCGAATCAAAGCCCCAGTGGCAGGTCCTCTTGTCAGGGGACTTGTGCGAGTGCATGACAAAGTTCTGTGGGGAAAACAGCAGCTGGCATTCCAAGCACTGAACGCAAGGAGCGTCCGGCTGGATGTAGAACTGGGGCACAAACAGGCCTTGGCACTTGCCCAGACACTGGTGTTCCACCTGGAAACTGGCCCCGCTCTCCTTCAGCAGGCCTTGGCCTGGCAGTTTGCTGTTGGGGTCGGCCGAGAGGGTGGCGCCCGGGCGGAGCAGTGCGTTGCAGAGCCGTTGGGCATCAGTTAGGGTGATCAGGCCACAGGAAGGTGCATTGAAAGGAAGGATGCCCAGCACCTTAAGGATGTGGAGTTGCTCGGCGTCGCATCGGGAACAGTAAACATAGAGTTCGTCACAGATGGCGTTGATCTGTTGCAGAGAGAAGTCTCGCAGCACCGAATTGAGTACCTGCGGCAGACAAAGACGCTTTTCTCCCCCCACAACAAAGCAGGAGATGGACTCTCCTTCGAGAAGAGAATGAGTGAGCTCAGTGGAGCTGTCACAGGGAACCAAGAGCGGGCCGCCTCCAAGGACTGGGGGAGACGGTAGGGGAGCCATGCCAGCAGGAGAGGTGCACTCATGAGCCGATTTTGCTGAGAAGGCAGCAGGACCTCCCAGGGAGCTCTGGCTGCTCAGCGTGAACTGTGCCAGAGTGTGCTTGAGGCCAGCACTAAGATCTAGAGCCTTGGAAACCCCGGCGATGTGGAATTCTCTTTCCTCGATGTCCATTTCCGAGCTAGCATGGTCCTCACGCTCCTTCTTGACCTTCGGGGGTTTGGAGACGCTCTCCAGGCTGCGCCGTTTCAAGTGCATCTCTGCCATTACCCGCTTTTTAATGGGTGCATCCTCCAGACGCTCCCTGTACAGCCGCTTCATGTTGCCTTTGAATGACGTCAGGTCTTTGAATGGGGTTTTCAGACTTGTCTGAGGGCTGGCCATGTCCGAACACAGATTATTGGTCTTGCTTGGGTGAGAATATTCGGCTGTTCTTCAAACACAACGCCTTTTAGTTGGTCCTTCTTTTCTCACTGTGTTAAAGGTTGCAAATCCTTTTATGTCCAGCTACATGCATGATTGTGACAGAATTAATGGTTGGATGTCCTTCCTGTGAATGAAACAGAAAGAACATAGACTTGAATATCTAATTATAGTACCATGCCTTTAAAAAACCTAACCATTAGGAATCAGAGTGTGACGCCACACAAATGTGCATTAAAAGGAATATGCCAGCAGGGCAATAAAAAGCACCCAGAACCGTTTTAGTGTTCGGCACATTGCTGTACTAGGCGACAGAAACATGTTCATCATCAGGATAATCTAATTTGAGACTGATCGATCTAAGGCTAGGTTCTGGGTGTTTTAGTGCGCTGTTTTTCTCTACTGACAACATGCCGAATATGTCAACGCGTTAATTGAGTCAATGCACTAATAACGTCAGATTAACACAGATAACCAACGGCAACCGTAACTACCAGCGAGCAGCCATTTAGTCCTGTCCAACCACAGCAGGCTTGAAATAAGCGTATCTAGATGTAATAACTGCACACCACCACATCTATGAAAAGATAAAATCACACACACACACATCAATATAGAGGAAAAACTGACTGAATATTTTGAACGCAAAAGCCTGACCTACATGGACGGAAACGGAATTTCCGAGCATGAATATGAAGGCAAAACGAGAGATCATAACCCAAATTCAGCTCATGTCAGTGAGGTTTCGCCTAAAACCACAACGAAAAAGGGCTTCAATTGTGTATTCACAACATGCGCCTGTTTCACGAATTTAAAACGACGCAGACATGCGTCCAATTTCAACACGGGCGCCTACGCTCAAAAACACAAGTTCCTCAAAATAAAACACAATTTTCGCCTGGTTTTGCTTTACCAGATTTGTGTGATACCTCGGATAGCTTGACCCTGACCGCAGATGCGTTTCGTTTCCTCGAAAAATGACAATCTTTAAGAAACACTGATAAAAAGCTGTCTATTTTTAACCCTGAACGAAACTGTCACTCTTTTACTCCCGCAAGGACACCGCGGCTCTGTCCTCGACTCTATCCGTCTCTCCCCTCTCCTTCTCCGGGCACAGCTGCGCTGAACGCCCGCGGTGTGACATACACCAACCCCGCGACCGGGACAACCTCAACATGACAATAAAAAAACTGACCACATAAATAAAACACAAGTTACCAAATGTCAAAACGACATCCAAAACTCGGATTTTAAACCGATGACTTAATACGGCAGTAAATCCAAGCCATTCAGACTGACACCTGACCTCCCCGAAAACGTTAATAACTATCGCCCCAAATGCGTTTCTGTTTTTATATAATAAACCTATCATATATAGTAATGTTGATCAGGTTGAGCATTTAAATCAAAGACATTTTCACGACGATGCGTCTCTTAAATGAGCATGTTGAGCACGGAATATAGGCTACGTCCCGTTTAAATGGGACACCAAAATATACACATCTCACATATTTACACGTTACATTTAACCAAATTGCCATCGCTCAGTCACAGCACCTGGACCGGTTTTACATCAGAAAAAAAATTGCTCGTTCGTTCACACTGCGTTAGCAGTGCGGCTAGAACATTTAAACCCTTTAGCACGCGCTAACAGAGCTAACGCTACAAATCCCGTCCCGATCCCGAAATAAACATCACATAATCATTTAAAACCATACACAACATCTAGAGAATCTTCTCGAATATTTAATACATTAACAATGTGTATAAGTGAGTTCATTGTCGTATTTTAAAGAGACTTGCCTCAGGATGATCGCTCCAGGTCCGCTGTCTCTCTGTCTCTCCCTCTCTCTCTCTCCCTCTAGTCTGTCTGACCGTCAACAACACGCTCACAGACTGAAACCCTTCAGACGCTCAAGCGTCACAGCGAGCGAGAACGCGCACAAGCAGAACGGATGTGGCGCGGGCGTGCCTGTCTGTCTGCTCTCTCCCCCAATGTCTTGTGAAGTTCAGACTTGCACGATTTTTAGGAATGAACAGTGCTGCTGGGTAGTAACTGACCACATTTACTTTTCTATTGATGATTAGCCTATATGCTATTCTCACAATAGTAGTAAATTATTCATAGTTAATTGATTCTACGTGTTTGTTGTATTTTAAATTATCTATAAAGGTCTACATGGCATATAGGCTATGTTCAGAGGTTCTTCCAGGTTTGTGGAATTGCACACACAGACTAGCTATGTCTATTGTCATCATGAGATTCTCACTGAAAAACAGCCACACAGCATTTGTTTACTGGATTTTGTACAGAAATCATTTCACTTTTAAGAAGAATTTTTTGCATAATCAACTCCTGATAAACACGTTCATTAGGCCTACTATTTGAATTATTACTCAAAGAGCCATTTATCAATGTATACAAGATTTTGCCTTTCAAACATGCAAATGTACAAATTCACATTGTTATTATGCAATACAGGGATTCCCTAATGTTGTTTTTGTCCTGCAGGCTTTTTGAAGTAAACCCTTAGATTTTAATTTAATAAATTAGGTCAATAATAAAATTAAGTCAATACTAAAACTAAAAGTTCAGTTCTCTGACTCTGAAATTAGTTAATTGTCACATGACACAGAATTAAACAAAATCTTTTATAGTAAATGTATTATTTTTTTAATTATTTAATTACATTTTTATTTATAATTATTATTTAATTACTTTATAGCTTTCATTAAACTCACAAATCTCTGCAGTTCCATCGCAAACCTCAATCTGAGAAACCCTGATATAAAGCAATATTTGATGCACTTCATGTTGTTGATACCAAAGAATGGAATATATTCACTTTTTCTTTGTATTTTTACATCAATATGATATAATATTATCCTATTCAAATCAATGTAATAAACAAGTTAGGTTAAATGTAATCTAAAAAGTAATCAAAAAGTAATCAGAATATTTCCTAAAATTAGTCATCTATACTTTACTAACAACAATTTTTGTCATGTCCTTTGTCATTTGTAAAAGTAAAGAATGCTCCATAGGGCATATGGTAATTTGAGTTACATGTGACAAATTAATGGATTTTTTTTTTTTAACCAGATTTCGAAATAAGGGAGTTTTATTGTCAGCAGGATCTCGGGACATTCTAGCTGTATAATGGAGTAACTGCATGCTGCATTTGAATCACTTTGCTGAAAGTAAATGGAAATTTAAATGTCATTACAGCTACTTCCCTATGCTATGATCATGATTTATGTTGAAAGTGTAGATGAGCAGATGTCTGTAAATGTTTCTCAAATAATGACTCATCTGAAATGTTCTCTATGAATGAAATTCCTTTGATCACACTTGTTTTGTGTACGCCTAAGCAGTGAATTGGCAAAGGTACAAAACATGTAATACTTTAATTATTAGTTATATATAATTATCATTTTGTTTATTAGTTCTTTTTTATTTTCAGTTTTCATTTTAGTTGTGCTTTTGTCATTTATATAAAATTACTATTTATGTTTAATTTATTAATTTTAGTTTCAGAGTTCAGTGTGTGTTTTTATGTATTTTGTAAGTTTACGTAAACTTATTTTAGTCACCAAGACAACATTTCAAGTTTTTCATCTAATATCTAGATTTTATTTCAGCTTTAACATAAATATTTTTAATAGTTTAGTTTTTAACTGTAGTTTTAAGTTCTATTTTATTTTTTTTTTTTTAATGATGATAACCCTGACCTCTAAGGTATTTAAAATCAAATTATACTGTGGAAGGAAGGTTAAACGTCAAGAGATTGTCATTATCGGTTATAGTGGTTGAACTGACCTAATTATAAACCAGCCAGACATGTTTATGGACATTAGTATGAGTAACTGTAACGCTATACAAATGTTGTGGAGGCTTTTGCCAAGGACATTAAGTAATAGCACTAGAACATTCTCTGTGGCTGAGTAATGGCCTGGAGCCAATCCAGCAGTTTGTGGGGTCCACGGGGCTTCCACTATCCAGTGGGCTTCTTTTTTTTTTTCAATGAACCCATGATGGGGTGCTGGGATCACCTTGGCTTCAGTATCCATCTCTGTGTGAGCCATTTGTTAGGTGTCATTTAAATGTTAAATGAGATAGGCAGAGCTATGAAGCCCTGAATTCAGCAGCGCATTCACAAACACCAGCCGCATTAACACTTTTAAAGGCTTCTCCTCCACACTGACCCAGGTCATGTTCAGACAAGACGGGGTTGTGAAGATTTGAATAGTTTTGATGTGCTTGGAGGTGTTTTTGTTTAGACTGAAGACTCACAGAAAAGAGCAAGGGGTTACATTGACACCTGCATCTAACCACCTTAAAAAAGTGGGATTTTTTTTTAGTGTTTTTGTTTGTTTACATTTGCCAAAACACCAAAAGTTTAGATTTTAGTGTAACCTTTTCTTTTAATTGTATTAATTTGGGTAATTAATACCTCATCAAGGACCACAGAACCTTCAAATTATTTTATCATTATTATACTGTTGGTGTTTAAATAATAATGTTTTATTTTAAATGTTTTTCAACACACTTTCATCCGACTGTAATTTGAACATGATTATCTGGTTCGGTATAAAATAAACATTTTTTGAGATCAATGTCACCACCAGCCTGCGTACAGTTTGATGCGCCAGTGATCAAGGCCCATTTCAGTGGCGTTTTCACCATTCGCTGCAGATAGCAAGGTCAGCAGATGTATTATGAAAGCACTAGCAGGTGCGCCCACACACACACACAGTGTGCTGTGCCTGAACTCCAAAGACTAGCACATTGATTTTTTTTCCAGAGGGTAATAACATCATCCCGGGATTGTGAGGAGTAATTTAAACTTAATATGGGTAATTACTCTCCAATAGCTGATAGTTCATTTAAAGCTTGACATAATGCTGTTTGCATGCAGGAGAATGAAGGATAAAGAATGCCAGGAAAATGGATAAAAGCGCTGACGGGTCACACAGTTAGTCAGACAGCTGTCTTCATTACAGACTGTGGGACTAAACCCTAAGCACCCCCCTGAGGACATAGCTTCAGAGAAAATCTATATAGAAATGCATCATCAGACAGCAAGACAAACAAACGCTTATCACTAGCAGGACTGTTACAAGTGCGGCAGACTCGTGCTACCTGCTCTGAAAAAGGCTTTCGGCTTGTTGTTTGAAACGCACCTGGTCCCCCCCCTCCCCATAT
>JAOTRC010000039.1:19215266-19228246 GCA_027497675.1 Cyprinella lutrensis
CTAGGTAATGAAATATTCATTTTTAATTTATTTTACAGTGTAGTTGTATTACAATTACAATATATAGTCCATCTGTCCAATACTGAGACAGACTAAACCCAGAAGAACTGTGGCAACATCTCCAAGATGCTTGAAGAAACCGTCCTGCAAAGCGAACTGAAAAACTGTGCCAATGTTCCTAGAACAAAAAGAGTTTTAAACACAAAGGGTGGTCACGCCAAATATTGATTTGATTTAGTTAGTAGAAGTTAATTGATAAATAAAGTCTATTTATGACATTTTATGGCATTTTTACACAAGTGCCTAAAACTTGAGGTGAACTGTACTCTTAAAAGCTTCCTGAAATGCTATTTGAAGTGGTAATAGCGATTGCGTCAAATTACATGAATGAGTAATCAAATGGATAGTTTCTCAAGGTCATAAACAGCACTAAATAGTTGTTCAGGCTCCAGTAAGTCCTCTGTTTAGTTTCACTACCGTCAGGCTACAGCGAATGACTCATGTTTCCACTGCGCCCTCAAGTCAAAACATCCAATAACTCAGATAAAGGAAACAGATAGTAGTGACTCACAAGATCCCAGTCTACATTTCGGAAAAAAGGATGGCCCATTATGTCTGCAAAGCCTGTCTGAGGATGACATCCGAGACGCTCCTTTGGCTCCTAAAAAAGAGTGGCAAAAAAAATAAATAAATAAATAAATAAATAAATAAATCAAAGAGAAAAACAGTGAACAGAGAGACAAAAAAACAGATACAGAAGAAAGTAGAGATATAAAGTGAAAGAAAAAGGTAGGCCCCTATGAAATCCGTTTTTTTTCCCCCAAATTCCATTTTTTCTGTTTTAATATTTGGGAACTCATTTTGTTTTACCTTTGACTGTTATTTTAGTCGTAAAAATAGTGTGCAAGTTTGCTTCGCTTTTGTCCAGTCTGATCGGGAAAGGAAATACAACTGAAAGAATACACTGCGTGTATTAAATAGTGCTAAAGAATGAACGAAACCCAATATGTGGCGGCATTATGTGTGGGAAACACTGCATAAGTCACGTGCGAACTGATGGCTTATAAGTATTGAGTTTATTAACTTTTTTGATGATGAAATCAGTGCCGTGGAGAGCCGCTTTGCCATCTTTTCACTGTTTTGACTTTGCCATTGTAGCTGAAATAACGGGGCGGAGGGTTGTGCCGGCCAGATTTGCTTGCCCCTGTCTGTATTTTCACCAGAATTTCAAACAAAATATGTAAATTTCCACGAAATTCAGCATTAACACTAGATTCTGCGTGATCATGGAAATCATAGGGCCCTAAAAAGGTAACACAGAGGTGAGGAAATAAAGAAGAGCAACAATGATTATGACAGCACTATAACAGGTCCATGTGACAAAGACATTAACATTGATCTGTGTGGTCTGCTTTACCTTGTTAAGGAATCCCTTTAGCACACTAGCGGCTTTAACCGATAATGATCTGGGAATTCTGATCTGCTTCTCCAAAATTACTGCGAATGAGGAGCAGAGGAAAAAATGAGATACACTGAGTGACATACAAAACATTTTTTGAAACACTCATGCGTCTGTCATGTACCTTGAAAAAGATAATCTTCTGTGTTTTGGTCAGGGTTATCAGAGCTGCCAACTATGTCAAAGGGAGACCTCCCAGCCATCATCTCAAACATCAGGACGCCCAGTGCCCACCAGTCCACACTAAAACCTGAAAAGATAAGGCACATACATCATCCTGAGGCTTTGAAATGGGCAGCTTAGGACTGACGAAAACTCAAATGCCAGAAAATCATGAGGTAGACAATAATAGCAATAAATGGGTTAAGCAGTGTTTGCTAGCACACGCAGTCGCCAACCGAAAGTCTTTGTGAAGAGGCTTGGTTGTGTGTGAATTGTGCTTACCGTAGTCTTCTCCTCTCAGAATCTCAGGTGCAATGTAATTGGGGGTTCCACAGAAAGTGCTGGTTGTGTCTCCTGGTCTCAGTCCCTCCTGCATACAAGATAAATCCAATGAAACATTCAGGCACACAATATGACCAATGATGACTTTTTGATGGCCAATGCCGAAATCTTAGAGAGGAGAAGCCCAGAAATTCACAACCTTTTAGATTTTGGATATTTAATAAAATAAACTGTCAAATCATGTGTAGGCCTACATATTGCTATTGTTTCAGTACCACATGAGCTCATATTTATTTTAATATCAACTATCTAATAAGTGTGCATTGTATCATGCCCGACACCTACATGAACAATTTACACGTGGTTTTATGAATCCAAGTCATACCATGTTCCATGTTTCTAACTTCAATAGCATTTGAAAAGAATGGCTTGCTCTTGAAGAGAATGATTCACACATTTAGGGACCATCTCTAAAGTTACATACGACTCCAGGAAGAGCGCGTCCACCACAACATGAGTCATTCTGAATGGCACGTAGCTTAGTTTAAGTTTACTTGTGGTTAATTTGGGACTGTTATATTACATAACATGAGAACACTATTTTATTTAATGGTTGTGAATTCATTGGGTTTAGTTACTGTTTTCAGTGTGTTGTTCCAGCACGACCACAAAGACCACACATTCTGACAAGCACGCATCTGAGGCATCGTTGGTGACGCATTGTATTTGTCGTTATATTTATATATTAAATAATTCATTTAATTTATCAAATCACATCAAAACATTTTACAATCCTACTAACCCTCCATTTAGATTAAAAACCATTCTTATTAATTTGGTGAGGAACATAGCTTTTTGAGCAGCATTTGCAGACACTATAATGCTGTTCGACATTAATGCTAATTAATCGATTAATTGATCGTTAATTTAAACGACGATCGATCATGATGAAAATTGACATCCCTAGAACATAAGCTTTAATAAACACCTTTTTGGACTACAAAATCGCTCCCGTTTTTACATCATGATGTGATTTTCATGGTAAGTGGGTCTCTTTCACACTTACCTTACACATGCCGTAATCAGTGAGTTTGATGTGTCCCTCTGACTCCAGTAGAACATTGTCCAGTTTCAGGTCCCTGTAAATAATGCCACGCTCATGGAGGTAGTTCAAGGCAAGACTGATCTCTGCTGAGTAAAACCTGCCGGTGAAAAAAAAAAAAGATTTAGTGGCCAAATCTGAGTTTCTGTTCCAGTGGTGTCTCTTTCAGACTAATGTCAGTTCCAACCACAACAGGCTGTTCATTAATGGTGTTACACACTAGACAGCTCACATTCCTCATACCTGGCATGCTCTTCTGGAAGTTTTCTCTGTCGCTGCATGTGGAACATGAGATCCCCTCCATTCACATACTCAATTACAAAGAATAGCCTGTGAAAGGAAAGGATTAAATAATCATTAGCCTTCACCAGACAAACAAAACAGTTCACACAAAACTGAAGGCCTAAACAATAAGAATGGCCAGGAGGACCAACATAAGACAGGGTTGGGGCGAAAGTTGATCGAACTTTTACTTATTGTTTTCAGGACTTTATTTCTTTCCTTTTTCATTATTCTAAATATGTCCAATTGAATAAAAGCCACTGCCAAATGAGTCAGTAAGATGCCTGTGTATTTGAGGTCTTGTTTTTATTATTTTACATTTAATTATATAATACATATTATTATTATATAATTAAAGGTGCTCTAAATGATGTTGGGTGATGTCACTTCTTGTTGACGTTCGAAGTATTGTCAAACAAAATGTTAGCTAGACCCTTCCTCCCTCCTAATCAGTGTTTATTATATAAAGCTGTCAAATAAATTAAAAAAGCAATCTTTTTGTCAAAGAAAAAAAATTAAATACATAAGTGGTGGAGCCAAGAAAATCAATATAAATTCCTATATGAGATAATCATGGATAATATGATATAATATATAATTTGTAGAGTCCTGATGATCTAAAAGTGCGAGAGCAGACAGACCTGCTCTCTGTCTGGAAGCAGGAGTGAAGTCCCACTAAGAAGGGATGGTTGGAAGCCTGCTCAAATACATGCTTTTCTGTTTGAACCCAGTCAATATCCTGAAAAACAAACAAAACACACACACACACACACACACACACACACACAAATCAATCTCCCATTGAAAAGCAGAGCATTCTTTCTGTCAGTTGGGGAAACGTTTGGAAGGACATTCAGGACTGTATTGAGTAAAGGCTCCCCACAAGGCTAAAAACTGATAAAGATTTAAAAGACGGGGGCACCAGGTCTTCCCAAGGAGCTGCTTCTGGATGTGAGGAGACTCACAATGGACAGTTACAGAGTGAAAAGCTAGGACCTTTCATTGACAGCCTGGTAAAAATACCTCTGACCGTGAGACACGCTTAAAGAAGCACTGCAGGGCCAGTAGAGCTCAGCTGCTATTATTGACCATTAGCTGCTGCTTTCAATTCATCACACAAGGCTAAAGTGCATCTAATCAACGTTAAAGGTCCACTTCATCAACATCTAGTCATCTGTATGCATGTACATCAACACATCCTGGAAAGAATAGAGCCAGAGGAAGCTCTTTGTATGTTTTATTCTGCAAAGTCAAGACTCAGATAACTTGAATCTTTCAGTGATTTAGTGTCAGGAGAAACACTTCAAGTTGTGAAGTGTCAAGGGCGGTTTCAAACATACAGGTTGTTTGTTGGGTGTGACACTAGTTTCATAAAGGTAGTCTGGGATGTGTGGTGTATGAGGTATGGTTCACAACGGTTGTAAATGCAATCTGATGAACTGTATTGTTCCAAATATAAGATGACTCTGAATGTAAGACAAGACAAGACATCTTTTGATGTACCACATCCTATCTTTTAAAGACCTTTTTTGAAAATATTTTTTATATTTCATATTTAAAAATAAAATAAAAATGAAAGTAAATACTGGTAAAATGTACTAATCACTTTCAGAAATAAACGCTTAACTTAACATAACCTGAAGATCTCATTTTTTAGATTTTACCAAGAATGATTTCTCACTTTTTCAAAAAAACATAGCTGTTCTATCTGCATTACCTATCTCATCCAGGGTGGGATATGAATGTTTTTTTTCTTAGCCCGATCACATAGCACTGAAAAGACAGCTGTTTCTCCCTGAAGTTGGAGGGCAAGCACTAATCCATTACGCTCTATAAAAGTGTGGCCGCTTTTTAGGATATTGACAGGAAAGTGCATCAGTACGTAGCCGAAATAAGAAATGATGGGCGTCGATGGTGGTTTAAGTTCAGCTTTTTGGCGATATCCAGTGCCTTCAGCTGAATGACGGCTCTGGTTATGGGCAGCCCCTCATTTCTTTTTTTGGCTAGGTACTGACACACTTCCCTGTCAGTTTCTGGCAAAAAAGTGGCCACTTTTACCGTGAAAAGCTTTTCCTTGAATGTTAGCATTTGTCTTTTTGGCTGTCTTTTTGGGCTCACCTTCTTCCAGCATTACACTGACAAATTGTCAGTTTTGACTGCTTAATGTTTGATGATTACTTGTATTTGGCGCTCCCTATTGTTGTGCATGTATTATTGACATGTAAATGTTTAGACCCCGAATATAAGACAACCCAATTGTTTCAGATGTATTTCAAAGAAAAAAACAAGTCTTATATTCTGAAAAATACGGTCATTCACATAAAGACATATCAGTGGCATCTTTGCATGTTCCTGATGTATGAAATGTGAAATGTCACCTCATCATCGTTCACGAGCTCCTTCTTCACCACCTTCATGGCATAGATGCGCTCTGTCTTTTTGAGACGCACCAGCAGCACCTTAGCGTAGCTGCCCCTGCCAATCACTCGGAGCAGGTCGAAGTCTATAAGCCCCAAACTGGACACAGCCTTCCCGGACTCCCGACTGCCCACAGCCTGAGGGATGGATGAGATGCATCTTAACTTATATCTTAATATATATATATAAAAATAAATATATAACCCTCTTCTTTCTGGTTTACATTTCTAAATGCTCTTTTCTGTCCTTTCCCTTTGTTTGTCATATGATTTCCCATGACTGTGACAGAGCTACAGGAATGTGAGCCCATAATCAGATGCTAATGACCCTGATAGAAGGTTACTTTATTAGCTCCACTAAAGGAAATCAATAGAGCCTGAATGGACCTTGTTGTGTACACCCCCATCTCCTTCTCTGAGTGACAACTTAAGCCTGATCATCAGTCTAAGAGTGAACACCGAAAGCTTATCTAATCAGACACACAGTACATAATTGTTCCATTTACACCTTATGTACACATGTACTAACGTTCATTTTAACCATTTTAATTGACAAGTGGAAAGTTTGAACTGATTGTTCAAACCACATGTAATAACACATTTGACAAACACAAGTGATTGGCTAAAGACAAATGACCAGCAGTAAACAAGGCCAAACATTGTCTTACCTCATGTTCCTCTCCCTCGTGATTGATGCTTTCCGTTGAGTTCTTTTTGTCAAGAACTGGAAAACAACAATGAGAAACAAGGAAAGTCATCACTCATTAATATTCATTAATATACTTATACAAATCTGATTCACAAGCCTCTAAACCAAATCAGGCACTTTGATAAATAAAGCACTTTAAAAAACAGAGGGATTGAAATTTATCTGACCAGCACTGTAACTAAGAGCCCGTTCACGTCATTAATTCCAATAAACAAGCTTAATCTTGTGAGAAGACTCACGCCTGTAAGCTGCTCAATGCATTAGTCCGTTTCAGTGCGAGTACACGCCTAATTACTAAGGGAAAACTTTAGCTTAGCCCATCCAGTCATTTAAAACCCCTCAAGAGGAAAATCAGTGGCATCAATGAGCCATTATAGATCTCAGTGAATCAATTTAATGACTTAATGAATGCAATAACTCAGAAGAGTTGTTGCATTGTTTAATACCTCTGAATTATAAGATACTTTTTAGCTAGTGATGTTATCTACAACAAAACACAGGTCAAGTTTATCTGCTTGACTTTAGATTTTTGTCAATGGATCTGTAGGCAGAATGTTCATACAGTTATTCATGACCTCTTGTTCCAGGTAATTATGGAAATAAGGGACATTTTTCAGAAAAGTATACCATGAATATTTATGTTCTGACCATAATAAAATTATATATTTGAAAAGTCTTGGCAAGGCACAAGAGGTTGATGATTTTGTGACCCGAAGTAGATCAATTTAAACTCATATGGAAAGCCTCAAAAGACTATTATTTTTAGAAAACTGATTGTGAGTTGAGTCTCAAGAGTGCAATTTTTCCTGAAAATGTATTTTATCCTCTGCTATTCAAGTACAAAGAGGTAAGGAAAATGCTGTGCATGACAAATAGAGATGAGAGCCTAGTTACCTTGATCAGCGTGCTCTGATGGACTGGACCCAGGATCGATTCTTCCAATCATTGGGTCCTAGAAAAATGGTAATAAGATTAAAGCTAGACATAGACGGAGATTCATAGTGTTCTTAGCAGTAATAAGATGTCTAATATATAAGTCTACACACAATCTGATGTGAATGACCTTCCCATCCCTTGCATGTCCATTTAATAAATATGTTAGCTTTTAATACTTAGGCTTATTTTATCTACCAATAAGAATGCTGTACACTAAGCTCTATTTTATTTTAAATGCATTTTAGATTAAAACGTATTCCACAGAAAAAAACAAAAGGATGCAGATTACTAATGACTCACCTGTATTACCTGTCTACCACACTCCACTGTCACCAATTTATGGCATTTCTTATGAACCAGCAGTTTACAGTTTATGCACTTGTACCCCTGCCTGCCCAGGCCCCAGATACGATCTGTGCAGATGGCACAATGAGCACGCTGTACAGAACAGAAGGAACAGGAACATTAAACCATACTGAACACAAAAAGTCACATGCATAATATTGAGACAAACTGTGTAACGGATAATGGTGCCAGAAACAACAAAAAGAGCATTTTTGTACCCTATTAAAGCGCTTGGCCTGAAACGCATGTCCACTGGCATAGTAAAGTTTCCTCCAGCGTCGAGCTCCACGACGGTAAATGGATTCTGAGTGCAACATTTGAGTCATTAATAAATCGGCTATTTACCAGATTATACTCAATCATGATAACCCAAAATGCAAGTTTTCCAGCACTATAAAGTGCAATTATTATGCTTAATGACCCTATTATTAATATATAACAAGATGCACATACTGTCTTCTCCAGGACAGGGCATGCCAGGCTTCTCAGGTATACACGGAAACACTGTGGAGAGAGAGAAAAGCACTGACAAACAGCTCCAGTGACCTCTTTGTGACCTCTCCTCGTCTGACAGAGGATAAGGACTTTGGGGTCAATAACAGAGTTTGTCCAGGCCTTTATGGAGAGTGGGTATTGACGGACAGTTGGTTGGGGCCGTTTTCTGAAAGCCCTTGGGGGCAGACGTCTCCTCTTCAGCATGACTAATTAACTCACCCAGCAGGCAGAATAATCTATCTCTGTCAATAACTCCCTGAATCATATCTTTCCTGTCCAGTAATGATCCCATGACCTGTATGACGCCATATAATAATAAATAATTTTCTGGGTAATCAAAGCGATTTACATGGAAGGGGGAATCTCCTCAACCACCACCAATGAGCAGCATGCACCATAGGAAGTTATAAATAAATAAATAAATAAATAAATACATGTACCTAAGTCAGAACATCAAAATGTGGAGCCTTGTCTGAGCTCATTAACTCTGGGGCTTAAATGGATATGGTTGTTGTGACGAACTGTGTCTGATCTGTCAAGTCTCGAACTAAATGCAAAAACTGCTGTCCAATGTGACACAATCACAGCTAATCAGAAGATTTTAGACCAATGAGATTTGAGACTTGAGTTGAGATTTGTTCACATCACATTGGGTCAAGACATGGTGTAAGAGTTCATCAATCATAATTCTTTTAAGAATCTAGACAACTACACAGAAAAGCATTTACAAAAGCATATGCACTACTGCCCACCCACATCAAAAGCCAAACCCCAGCATACCGTGAATAATGAGCTCTGAGTCTTTGTTGAGTTCATAGAGACGTAAGGCCTCCTCCAGCTCCAGCTGAGAAGAAACGGTGCACGGATCCCCTGCAATGACAAGCACAGAGGAACACTCACTGGAAAACTCTTTACCAAAGACATCAGCATTAGCAGCATGAACATACCTGATACAGCAAAGAGGAACAGAGAGAGTGAGGCAAAATTAAAGCAGGAAAAAAAAACGAGTCCCTGTTAGCATGCTATGTTTATAACAGTGTTTGCAGAGCATAAATTCGTTTTTCACCATGAACAAGTAACAGGGCCTGTGGCGTTGTCCAGAGTTGTCATCTACAGAGCAGCCTGTGGCACAGACTGTCTCAGCTTGCGTAGACACACAGCCCTCAGTTAAACATCACAGCAGAGGCAATGAGTGACGCCGGGCATCAGCGCCAAGCCTTGTGCAGACAGAAGGGATTAACTCTTCACCATGACGGCCCTCTCAGATCAGCTATGCTAATGAACAGTGTGACTATGGGCTCAGCGTGGAATGGTGAATTTTGGTATTTAAATGAACGTTCTTCCATCTCCATTTCCTATCTCGCATTATTAATGCAGCAGTTAATCATCACACACAGTCAATCTTTCCAGCATAAAACCTGCTCCCTGCTGTGCGCTGCATTCAGATTCACTTTATCCTCATGTAAAATCCATCCATTTTATTTCTGCCAGTGGAGTCCAGGGTAATTTTGAGACTCTAATGCAATCTGCCAAAAGTGGGTTCACTTGTAATATATAAAGTGCTAGTGCAAATTATCTAGGCATAATTTCAGCAGAATAGCAGGGGGAAGCGTGTTGCTACGGTGACAGTTAGAGGAAGAGAATGAGATTTACACCTGGTATAATCATCTGTATCAGGGGATTTGATCACAAGCAGACATCAATAAACCAGGTTTAGTCCTAAACATTTTGATTCCTCAAACCACTAAAGCTGCATTGATTTGATAAAAAAAAACAGTTAAAAATGACATGTCCTGAAAAAATTGTGAAATATTATTCAATTTATTACAATTAAAAAAAAATCTTCATCAATCCATTTCATGCTGAATAGCTGGTCATTGTCCATGGAGTCTATGATTTATCAACATGGGGTGAATTTTTCAAAGTTCGCAAAAAAAAAGAAAAGAAAGAAGAAGCAAATTACGTGTTTTCAGCTAGTTAATCGAACGGATAATGGTGGTATTGGCAACCAATTAACAGTAAATTAAACACCATCACCGGAAACAGTCGATTAGTCAGTTCGCCAAGTCAGAATCTATTTGGCAAATGATTTCCATTTCCGATTATTCGCATTAACTCTTTTTCACAAGTCAAAAACCACCTCAAGCATAAGAACTTTCTTGCAAAGGGATTTTTTTCACAGAAATTTGGTGTTTCCATCACTCATTTCTGATGCGATACTTCAAAATGTGCATTATAAAAACAGGGTGATGGAAATATAGGCTTGTGCCTAAATGTGCAAAATTAAGCAAAAATAACTAAAAAAAATACATTAAGTGAAAAAGGTAATGGGCAAAATTTTTAATTAAATTATTATTTATTAATTTGAATGAAATCTGAATGTAAATGCACTGACTGGTTTACCAAGTCTTGTGTTTAGTCATGGAATAAAAGAGCCTCAATGAAATCTGATCACAAGAGGTCACAGGGGAGAGATGTCACCTGTCACAGCTGACTGCTTGTGATCGGATCACCTGGGCCAGAAGTTAATATCAACTGTAAATAGAGCCAGAGAGACAAACACAAATGAAATGGCAAACCTTCTTCATCAATCCATTTCATGGTGAAGAGCTGGTCATTGTCCATGGAGCACATGTCCCGCACCTCACTGCACAGCCCCTCATAGGAGATGGAGGGCTCAAAATGTGTGATCATGATGTCCCTAAAACAGAAAAAGGTGACATTCAGTAATGGTTTTATTCATTAACAGTTTATTCCTAGAGTAATATCTATTTTATTAAAGGTTGTGCCCCTTTTTATACAATGTAAAAGAGCTGCACGATTCTGGATACATTGAGAATCAAGTGTTTTTGTTTAAAATAGAGATCACAATTCTCCCACAATTCTAAATAGACAGCTAAACAAAGTAAGCATGATATGTAATTCACCACAGGGTCTGACAAAATGTTAATTGCTGCAGTCTATTAATTAATAATTAATATTTAATTAAAAAAAATAATTAGAATTATTATTCTTAAATTAAAAAAATGGTTTGAATTAATGATTCAATGACTCATTTTACAGCGTATCACAAATCTCATGAATGACCGATTCAATTACAAATAATGTACAAATGATGTAATTGATACAATTTTTATTTGAAGAGTCAAGTTACTCTGCTTTGATCACTACCATAGACATCAGTGTTTATATCCGAACTATAAACTTTTACCCCAGTACATCAGTGATAATTTTAATTATTGTAACACAGAAATAATGATACTGTGTGTGGTGGAAAAGAGTGTGAAGTTGTTTCATACCTATACATGAAAAATGTTCTCTCTGAGGCAGCACCAACTAGGGCTATGTGATATTGACCAAAAATGTTATCGATACTTTCTGGGATTTTGTCAATAACGATGATCAGGCAAAGCTGCGTTATTGTGCTGGTAATATTGTCAGGTTTAGGACTGCTGTTGACAGCCTATTCCCAAATTTTTTAGTTATTCTTGATATTTTGTGCAGTTAGTTCACAGCAGTGACAACAAGTTTTACAATTTTACCTTTTATCTGCATTTTTACTTTTATAATCTTTTCAATGTACCATGTTTTTAAACCTAATTAAAAAACCTAACCACCTAATAAAATGTACTCTATGCATCATTTATTATGTCAAATTATTACATTTAACCAGTAAATTCAATTAAAATAATAAGACACACAATAGGGCTGTTAACAATCAAATTAAATCAGTATCAACAAAACCTATCTTTGCAATGCAGAGGAAACACGGATGCTGCATCTGAAGTGAGTTTGTGGGAAGCTGTGTGATTACTAGCACATTCCCAAAGTAGGAGACACCAAGCAGCTTATTTCCCTTTGTTTTCTAATAGCCTATGTTCACACTGTTTTGGTTAATTATTGACAGCAGGGGAGTCCTTCCTGCCTACGAGGTAGTGTGCTAACCCAAACATGCTACAGAGAGTAGTAGGAGTACACACACCACCTTATATGACAAAGAAAATCACAAGGCATATCCAGTCTGAGGTGTAAACACACTCACCGACACTAAAATGGAGAGGAAAAATACACAAGGAAATAAGACCAAACAGCAGGTTCATTACAGGGATCGTTCACCCAAAAATGTAACAAAAATGTCAAAATTTACTGTTGTTTCAAACATGTATGACTATCTTCAGTGGAAGAAAGAAAAGGATAATATTTTGAGAAATGTCTCTGTTTTGTGTGTGTGTGTGTTTTAGGGAAACAATTCTTTGGTTGCATATTCTGCAAAATATCTTGTTTGTGCTTTTTGCTGAAACTATATATTTGAGCAAACCTTCTGATGAATTATGATTAATTCAAATATTAATCTCGACTATATTGTTTGTAAACTATAGGTAAAATAAACCATACAAGTTGATTCTATTGATTTGTGCTTCAATAATATTTATTTTTTATATATATATATATTTACTATAATTTTTGAACAAAATAATTATTAGTTTAACCATAATCGTGCAGTACTACTGCAGAAGAAATTCACACAGAAACAAAACAACCTAACGACCATCAAAAAATTAAAAAAAATATTTTTGTGTGGTAAAGTATATAAAGTCAGATGACCGTGAAAAACAGACAGCACTGACCATGAGCTAAGCAGGACTCTTATGATGCCCATATGCACAAAGTAACATCTTTACTGTATTCAACATCCATCAAAAATGGTTTTCAATAGGGCTGCAGCTATCGATTCTTTTTGTAATCGATTAATCTAGCACTTAATCGATCGATTAATCGAGTAATCGGATA
>JAOTRC010000039.1:19236405-19249718 GCA_027497675.1 Cyprinella lutrensis
CGCCCACATATAGTACGTAAACACAAACTTTTATTTTGAATGCGATTAATCGCGATTAATCGTTTGACAGCCCTAATTATAATCCCACGTTTTTAAATTCAATCAACCTCAATCTATTACATCCAGCAAAACATGCAGTTAAAGAACAGAAGTGGATTACAGAATACAGAATACTCTCTCAATTTCGGGTATACCTGATAGTGGCTGAATTTTTGTTTTTGGTATTTTTCAGTTGGCTAACAAATCACTCTGATGGGTGACACCGATAAACAGACACAGGAAGAGATGGAGGGGGACAGCTGTGTAACAGTAGCCTCCAGCAGTGCCGCACCAGTGAGCTCTACACCCAGATCCAACACTCCCACGGGCACCCAGCCCAACTCCATTCCTCTGGGAAACATCTCTTCTGACAGGCAGGCGGTCCAGGTAAGCCCCCACTGGTATCAACCAGCAGCATATTGAACAATTGATATCACACAATGCTAATATATCTTAAAAGAACAGCAACAGTCTTTAATTCTGAACATTGCTTTGAGGCTGACCTAATATTCAGCTGCTTACTCTTTGTTGTGCTTGTGAGTAAAAATCTTTGGCAATAGATGATTCCCTCCAGTGCGGTGTGAAGCTTATGATGTGGTGTTTTGCTAGGTAATCCAGCAGACGTTACACAGACCTCAGAGCATGACAGCTCAGTACCTGCAGCAGATGTATGCTGCCCAACAACAACATATCCTGCTACAGACAGCTGCACTACAACAGCAGCATCAACAAATCCTGACCACTACAGAGCAGGTATGAGGATATATACACTATAATATACTTAATATATAGGAGATTAAGATTTTTTCCCGCTACTTCTTATCAGGCTGCACAGACTAATGGCAGGCAGCCCAACTCCTCCCCTACATCTTCCAATGGGAATGTACCTCAGCTTGCAAGTGTGTCTCAAACATCAGTAAGTGTTTTCGTTCTTGAAACTTTATTTTCGCTTCTTCACAGAGCCACTTTTGTTTTAAATAGATGGACCATGTGCTCTCATTTAGACATTATGCCAAGACAAAATGCCCCATTAAAAGTGTACGGTGATTTGATTTAAAAAAAAGATGATAAGATCAGAAAACACTGTTTTTATCCAAACATTTAAGCTTTTGATCGAAGATGAATCATACAGGAAAACACTTCTCTCCTTCTAGATCACTATGCCAACCTCTCTCGTAACCCAGCCAATAGGTCGCATCCAGGTCACTAGCTCCAATAGCACAGGGGGGGCCATATCCCAGCAGGCCATGCTTCTAGGAAACAGCTCTCCCACAGGTAGCCAGGCCCAAATGTATCTGCGCACTCAGATGGTAAGCAACTATTCACTAAAAGCATTGTGTACTTCCAGTTCATTGGTGTTCACAAGTTTCCAGTTACTTGACTTGATTCGGCTTCTTCTTCTTTATTCCCATTGCTGTAATTGTTTCTAAATCTGTAGCTGATTCTTACTCCTGCTGCAACTGTAGCTGCCGTTCAACCTGATCTGACTGTTGTGAGTTCAGTGTCCTCTCATTCAGCGTCATCACAGGTGAGACAGAGTATAATGAAAAGGATTAAATGATCTTTTACACACTTCAGAAATCTTTCAAATAGATTGATGTTTCAGTTTGAATTAATACATAATCAATGGTTATATCTATGTATTAAATGTAATGTAAATGTTATGTAATGATGATGAATTCAAATTTGCAGGTTTTAATTAATACTTTAACTGAACAGAGTTAAAGTTATCAAATAGATTTGAAATCCTGTATCATGTTTATTATATCAGTGTATATCAATAAGTCATGGACACAAAGATTGTCTCACCGTGTTGCAATAAAATGATCAATGATGCTCCATATTCATTCAATATGTGTTGTCTTCTGCAAGGTTCAAAGCTTGGCTCTCCGCACGCATCTCCCTGGAGCTCTTGCTACTCCCCAGAACTTCCAGATCAAGTCTTCTCTTCAAGGTCAGACGCTGGTGTGTCCCCCTCCCAAGATGTCTATTTTCCCACTGAAATCCACGCAGCTGTCCCAGAGCCTGGTAGAAGCTTCTAGAAGTGAGTCCATTTTGACCGATGTCACTCAGCCACCATCAGCCCAACCACACAATCCTCCTTGTAAGTTTGAAGATCAAATTTCCATCGCTATTCTCATTGTTTTTAATGCAGAATATTGTCGATGTAGCAAGTATTGGCTTCTAAAGAAATCAGAATAATTTTAATTGCAACAAATCTAAAATATTTTCATGTTGTTCAAGATTTATGGTCCTCATCCTGGAGGCTGGGACCCATCAGGGGGCCTCAATAAACTCACTAGGCACTTAAAAGTGAACTACTCCTTTAAGATGAAACTTAAATGCTATTAAACTTAAAATTTATTTAAAAAAAAACAAACTTAAAATGCTATTAAAAATATCCTTTATTATTTATGAAACAGCAGTCCCACAGTCTAGAAAAAGCAATATATTTCTAGACCTGGAAAGACCTTTCTAGACCTTTTTGGCTTGAAATAATGAAAAATTGCTATTTGTGAGTAAAATGTAATTTAAAAACGACGTACTGCTGGAAAAATCTTATAAATTCATTGAGTTTTTGGATTTAACCATTTTAATTAAAATTATTTATAGTTATTTAATTAGTTTAACATTGCCACTTCTAGTTTCTTTAAATAAAAATGGGCATTAAGGTTGAGATCCACTGCTATAACCTATTCTTCTTTTCAAACATCATGTGAATAGTTTGTGTTTGCTTCTAATGACCGTCTCTACCGCAGCAACGTTCACACCAGTCCAGTCTCATACACTGATCAGACACCAGCTGCACTGCCCTTCCAGCCAGAGGCTGACGCCACACCAGCTCATCATCCAGCAGAGCTCCTCCGCTCACAGACAGGTCCAGCCCATCGCACTGCGTGTCACACCGCAGGACAGTTCTCCTCCACCCCTTGCCCTGCAGACCCGTGCCACTCCCTCTACAGCCACTGTCCAATCACAGCACACAGAGTTCCTCTCAGTGCCCTCCTCTGTGAATCAACCAGCCAATCAGTCGGCAGTTGTGTCTATGTCCACAGTTCCTCCTGCAGCGCTCCCTGACCCTCCACCCCTTCATCTGGGCCCAGTACTAGAGCCGGTCTCCCAGCATTCACCTCTGGCCTGCCCTCCTCCTCTCACCATGGGTCTGCCTAGGCTGGTCCAGCCGCAGAGACTCTCTTTACGCTCAGTTCAGACCGTCGCTGTCCAGTCTGACCACGTGGTGTCTGAAGAGGAGCACCCAACCGCTGAAGCTGCAGTTCACTTGCCTTTTCAGAATTTACCTCCACCACAGACAGTGGCAGTGGACTTAAAGTTGCAGCCTGCTACACAAACAGGAGCTCCCTCGGTTAGTCTTGTTTGATCTATAATGCGGCCAAACTGGAAAACCAGAATTTTTTTTGTCACCATTTACTCACAATTATTTCATTTGAAATATTTATTTGAGTTATTTATGCTCTTTTCCATAAAACAAAAGTTGAATTTGACCAGTGACTTGAAATTTGGGCAAGCATGAATGATATGAAAATGACTTACGACAAGGTTTTTGGTTACAGAAGACACTCCATATGGTTACCACATGACTACATTTACTATGTTAAAGGTGCTTTTTGAGGTTTTCATTGAGGTTACACAGTTCAAAAGTCAACGTTCAGTAAGATTTTGCTTTTAGAGAAATTCATTATTTTATTCACCAAGGATGCGTTAAATTGATCAAATGTGACAGTAAAGATATTTATAATGTTTCGATTTCTATGCTTTTCTTTTAAACTTGGTGAGCAGAAAGAAATCTTACCACTCCCAAACTTTGGAACGGTTGTGTGATTGTTGAATGGAAAAGAGCAACTTCTTATTCTTCATAACTAGTTTTTACAGATTGTTCTAGTCGTGGTTTTTGTCTTTCAATAAAAATGTCCTTTAATTAAAAAAATATTTAATATTTTATTTAATATTTTATTTCATATTTCATCACTACTTACTACCTATTATAGTTTTTGACTTTTGAGGAAAATATCATTTGAATTTAGTTAATATTTTGTCATGTCATATTCATTCATTTTAGCACATTTTACTCTGTAAAATACATACTATTTAAACCTTATTCTGAAATTTGGCAGGCGATGCCATTGTTGAAGGAGAGTGGAAGCATGAATTTATTGAAGGATGTAGAACACGTGTGTCCTCAGTATATCAGAGCGCCCACCCCGCCACCACTGTCCCCACCAGACGAGTCACAGAGAAGCTCTGATGATGTAACGGCTCAACCAGAAAACTGTACAGGTACTTTGAACCCATATCAAAGATTGGCAATGTGGTCATCCCACCTTTCTGCAGATTTCTAACCTGACCCCTGCTCTGTCCATAGCCGATCCGGACCAACCGTGCATTCCATCGAGTAGATCTGTGATCCGGTCACCGGAGGACCCCACATATGCCAACAGTTCTCCCCCTCCCCTCCTCCCCTCTGCGGTAAGAAGCACCAGCAGGCTTCCCCCAGCCAGCCTTCCAGGGAACCCCGAGGGTCAGCCCTCACAGGCCATCGTTAGACCTCACATCCTCACACACCTCATTGAGGGCTTCGTCATCCGAGAGGGCCAGGAGCCGTTCCCGGTATGTCCACTGGTTGACGACGTAGCAATTCTCAGCTGCCATGAAGCCTTAATGAAGCCCATGGTTCTCTTATGGTTCTCAAATGGAGCCGTGAAGATCTCTCGTTCCCTGAGAGCAGAGAGTAAGACGGCTGGTGAGGGTCCGCGGCCAAGCGTACAGATCAACCAGTTATCAAAGTCCCCTTTGGGAACCTTCGCAAAGTGCTCCACACTTTCAGAAGACAAAACCACAAAAGTCATCTCACAAAATGTTTGGTATGTCCAGTATTGATGTTCTTGTCTTTTTCTTCAGGTGCGACGTACTTCCTTAGAGATGAACCTGCAGGCTACACTGCCAGATGATAGAGAGGATGAACAATCAGCCCGGGATGACTGCCTTATGGATGCGGACAATCCGGAAAACTCCACTGATTCCGACATGGATAACACACCTGCTGAGGATGGTGGGCTCATTAGCACATTTCTCATTTATGCATTGAATCAATATGAGCGTTTCTGGCAGGATCTATTTTGCTTTCAGAACAGACAGCTGAAAACCTGCCTGACGTACTCGAATGCGAGTTCTGTGGGAAGAGAGGCTTCGCTCGTACCTTCCTCAGATCCAAACGCTTCTGCTCCATAACATGTGTCAGAAGGTAAAGAGCCTTATGGATAGCCACTTTCTGTGTCTCATCCAGATCTAAACCTGATCCAACACCCCTCTCTGTACCTATCCAGTGCTCCTGAAGATCTTAATTAGCTGGTACAGTTGTGTTTGGAGCTGAATTTGACCTTTAAAGTGTAGACCTCCATGAACAGGATTGTGACACTCCTGTTCTAACCCTCTAAACTTTAATATTGAACTGAATATTACAAATATTTTAATGTTTTTAATATAAAGAAGTCTCTTATTCTCTTATTCTCTTATTCTTATTTGATTAAAAAAATAACTGTAAAATATGTAATATTGTGAAATATTTTTTTTCAGTATATTTTAAAATGTAATTGATTCCTGTGATGAAAAGCTGAATTTTCAGCATCATTACTCCAGTCTTCAGTGTCACATGATCCTTCAGAAATCATTCTAATATGCTGATTTGCTTCCCAGAATCAGTGTTGAAAACAATCATGCTACTTATTTTTTTTTTTTTTGTTGTTGTTGAAACCATAATAATTTTTCCCCCTGGATTCTTTGATGAATAATATTTGATGAAATATATTTGCCATAGAAAACTTTTATAACGTCGTCACGACTTTAATATGACTTTTGAACAATGGAATGTCTCCTCGCTGTATAAAATGATTAATTTCTTTAAAAAAAGAAAATAATTGTGTTCATTGTTAGTTCATGTTAGCTATTGCATTAACTATACAACCTTAAATATGAAGTGTTTGCACTTTTGATCATTATATAATTTATAGTTTAATTCATGTGATATTAACTTTAATTTGCTATTAAAATTATTAGTTCACTGTTAGTTCATATGGGTTTTAATGTTAAGAATGTATTAGTATATAAAATTGATTAGTTTATACACGAACAAATCAAGACAAAAAACATGTATTGCACAGAAAAAAGTATACAATTTATTTAAAAGGATTGTACATTTTAAATTAAGAGTTAAATTATGCTAACAAATACAACCTTATTCATACCATCTTATTTTTGTAGTTGCACGTGTGACAACGACAACCCAAGCCATCAGCCCTAAAGGTATGTTTCTGAAGCTTTCACTTTAAAAAAACTTTGAGATACTTGTAAATTCTACATCTACTTCTATGAATGCAGTGAGTCACCGTATTTAGATTGTAACAGAACACACACAGTATATGTGCATCTGAGAGGGCAGCTAATGTGGTATTTATTATTGAGGTACAGTCAAAAGCAGTGTGTGTTTGAACACAGAGCAGTTTTACTGTAACAGAAGAAGGTGGTTGATGGTGAAAATGCTCTCATGTGGACAAAGACAGGCTTCGCATCAGGCCTGGCTGACTGCCTGTGACCTCATGGGACCAGAGCGTTTGGCATCAGGGCAAATGAGGCGAAGCAGCTACTCTCACTTCGGGATATCAGCTGACATTCGCGTTCCTTATTATGGCGGTCCTCAGAGCCCTTATCTCTGTGACTGTTTATGCCTGTAGTCAGGAAAATAAACAGCTATTAGAGCAAAGTGAGCCTGTCTTGTTGTTGAATGTCTGCTGTTGCTTCTAGCAACATGTTCTAACCAGATGCAACACAAGAGGTTAATAGCAATAGTGTGTCAATCAAAATATAGAAGTAGCTGTATATCTTGAATGTAGACCAAAATTAAATTATTGACTATTAAAAAAAATATTAATTTTAAAATGTAATTAAGATATTATTTGGAAAATGCCTTAAAATATGACATATTTTCACACAGAATTATTAAATAATTTACTTTTATTTTTAATTGTAATAAATCCTAAAGACGTTAAATGAAATATTTTGAAAATTCTATTATTTATAAATTTTAAATTAAATAATATAAGGATTGATATATATATATATATATATATATTATATATCAAACAATATAAATAATATAATATCGCAAATAATATTAGGGAAATTGGGCTTTAGTAAGATAAATATATTATTTTATATTGTATAAATATTATTTTATATAGTATGTATATACATATACATATATATATATATACAACTTTTTTCTGTTCTACCAAAAACTAAGACCACTAGCAACCCCTGAACTCCCTAGACCACAGTTTAAACCCCACTTGTCTACCCTTAACAAGGAGAGCAGAGAAGAGACACTAAAATCTACATGTTATACCAGTAACTTCATCTAAGGGTCCAGGACAGTCCTCCTGGTCTAAATTTAATAAAACTGATGTATTAATATACTGCCTATGTGGTAACTCAATCCGTTTGCGTCTTAGCAACAGGATTCACCATTACACCAAACCAGCCGGAGAAAGGTTTGTACTACAGCTTTGTCATGTGTCCAACGCCAGCCTAACCGATCACCACCAGCCATCCCACAAACACCCTTTCACGCTGTGTGAAAGCAATCATTTATTATGCTAATCTTCACTAAAACCAAACTGGTCTAAATAATAAGCAAAGACCATCGATGTGTGTTTTAGGTAGGATGGTGGCACTTACTCTTCTAGAAAGAATGAATGATTCCAGAATGCTTTGCTCGTATCATCGCTCATACAATGACACACATCATCACTGCTTTTTTACCTAGCACATTCAGATCACTTTACTCGCAACCTTTTTCAAAATGAAGTGTTTCAGCAAAGACTTTGTATATTTCAGTTAGACATGTTGGAAATGTTCACCCAAAGTATGTCTTTCAGGCTTTACTTTAGGTGTGAGCTTTTCCTCTTATCTGTCAAGGCACTGACTCTCATTCCCCTCTGACCCGCAGGTGGCAGTGGAGTAGTCATAGCAGTCATCATCATCTGCCTGCTCCTCATAGCCATACTGGGCAGTGTGCTCTACTTCCTCTACAAGAAAGGAAGGCTGCCCTGCGGACGCTCGGGAAAGCAGGATTTGTATGTGCTTTTATTAAAAGCAATTTATAATAAATATGTTTGAATTTGTAGGTTCGGTTTCAGTGTTATTAAAGGAGCTGTATGTAAGATTGTGGCCAACAATGCTACTGCTTTCACTTTCAAATTACTGTAGAGCGGTGCATCCCCTCCCCCTTGACTCAAGGTTGCCAGATATGCTGCAGGATCCAATATTTTTGTATCCGACTCGTTTGTATCTGCAGCTGTGGTAACTAGAGCAGAGCTGGCAACCCGGATGTCACAACACTACATTACACTACGTGATTGGTACACAACACTTCGTGATTGGTAGATCAGTGGAGGGTCAAGCTTCAGATCAAAACACAACATGACAACATTAACATCAGTTGAGGGCTGCAACTTCACTTTTTAAATGTCAATATCCTGGCTGGACTTCTGTTGCCAGTGATAGAAGTATTTGAAATGAACATGATTTCTTGTCTAGTGACATATCAGGGCCATTTTATGATTATTTGAAATAAATTTCTTACATACAGCTCATTTAACTTAAACTAAGTTATTAAAATTGTTTTAATCTGAAATAAAATACATGCAATAACTTAAAAAAACTTAAATTTATAAAACTAAATAGCCTAAAAGTAGTCACCTTAATATCCTAATATCCAATGTTTAGTCCACATTGAATGTGCCTGGAGGGATGTGCATTTAAGTATTTGCTAATACCATCATGACAGAAAACATGAATGCCTCATCTGTTGCTTCTCTGTCCCCAGCACGAAGGAAAAGGCCAGCAAAGATGATATTGTGATGGAGATGAAGAGCGGTAAATCTGAAGAGGCAGTGCTTCTACAGGGAGTCAACGGAGACAAAAATTCACCTACTGAATAGGTCATTGCTTCTGAGCAAAGATTCACATTACAA
This sequence comes from Cyprinella lutrensis, assembly GCA_027497675.1. Lineage (NCBI taxonomy): Eukaryota > Metazoa > Chordata > Actinopteri > Cypriniformes > Leuciscidae > Cyprinella > Cyprinella lutrensis. The sequence continues at coordinate 19,245,492 of JAOTRC010000039.1, forward strand.
GCTCTTTTACAGCCCTCTGAACTCAAATCCAATCTCAAACGAGACCAAAGATTTGACTAAAACCTGATGATCTTTCCTTTCAATTAGAGTTGACGCTAGGAGCCTCTGTCCTACAGCGCTCTGTCTCAGGGTCAATCCCAACATGAGTGTGCACAACATGCCCACATTTTCCCCTCTACTTGAATTCCTATTCAATTCTACTTTTTTTCTGCCCATGTTTTATATTTGACCTGCTAATCTGATTCAACACAGCAAGCCGATCCAAAAGAGCACCAAGTTCATCATGAACGACCACACTCCCGTATTTACAAATTGTATATATGAAATACTGTATATATTTAGCTATTTAAAATGCCTGAAACAACATTTGAAAGATTGTGCCTGGATATCTTTTTGATAATGCAAGTCCCATTGTTTAGGGGCATTTGACAAGTGCCGAAGAATAGTTTTTTGCTATGTGCTGTCATTTTGTTTTGAACCTTCTCTCACCTCTGCCACATCATAGTCCATGCACTGAAACTCTAAGATCCGTCTTCACTACTGTAAACATTTTTCTGGATCAGCGCTGAAAAAATGCCCAATGATGAAGCTTGAGGGCAATTTCTGGACAGATACATTTGTCAGGGAATGTCTGACATGTTTGACCTTTTTCTAAATATGTAAGCAAAATGTTGGGGCCATGTCATGCCAATGTTTTTTATTATTATTAGCTATATCAAATTATGTTCCTTATGTTCACTGTGAGAGCTGAGTGAGTTACATTCATGCCAAAGTTTGAGCTAAAAATGTCCCTATGTCCTGAGAGACATGGAAGTTCCCTGTAGAGTTCAGCTGAATTTTGCCATTATTTTTTACTGCAGTGACCTGCTGTCCTCATCTTGCACTGAATGTAAATATTAAAAGAATTGCATAACCAACTTTCACATTTTTTTTATTTTAGAGGGAATATTAAAATGTGGCATGTGGAAATCTTCATTAATTTAACACATGGAGGGACTGTGGAAAAAAAATATTTTTATACTTATTTTGGTCACAAATCAGTATTATATTATTATTATTCTTTTTTTTGTTGTACCAAGGCAGGTATCTTAAGAAGTATGTACCCTGTACTGTAAGCAAAGCAGCCCCACAGGGTCTGTACAACAGTTATTATACGTTTCATTTCCTCTGGTATGCTACACTGTTGTTGTTTGTCAGTAGTATTTTTGTTAATACTTGTTTTTGAATTTTCCTTAAATTTCTATTAAAATGGCTGGTTTACTTGAGCCTTAATTTTGTCACCGTTTGGCTTATTTATTTTTGTTAATCAAAAACAGCCCAGACAGCAACAGTGTTGGCCCAGATCCGGTACGTGTGGATTTCACAACACTATGTTGCTGACTGGTAGCTGTTTTATATATCTACAATAGTTGAAAAAGTATGATGAAAACAATAATTTAAGCTTTTTATGTGTAATATATTTCCAGCTCAATGTATCCATAGCAAAACAATATACACTGGGTAGGGGCATGTCAACAATGAAAAATTACCAAATTCTTAAAGTGATAGAGACCAACCATATGAAAAGTGAAATTGGAGACACAGGGAAAAATCAATAATACCAATTATTAAAACAAAATTGAAAGAAAATAAAATGTCTGGAATACTTGATAAACATTGTTACTAACTTTTGAATAACTGGCAAAGTGCTGATATTATACCTCCACCCCTCCCTATATTCACTTAACTGTGACAAAACTAATTTAATCTTCATCTTTTAAACAGAGTTTAATATTTGATCCAAAAAACAATTCTTATTAGAGTGATAGTTCAACCAAAACTGAAAATGTTGTCATCATTTACTCACCCTCATGTTGTTCCAAACCTGCAGAGTTTCTTTCTTCTGCTGAACACAAAAGATGATATTTCAAAGAACGCTGGTAACCAGGCAGCTGAGGAAAGTCTGACATGATTGACCTTTTTCTAAATACCCAATCAAGTATTATTATTAACTATATCAAATGGAGTTCCTTGTGTTCACTGTGAGAACTGAGTGAGTTACATTCAAGCCAAAGTGTGGCTTCTATAGTTTTTTTTTTGTTCTGTTTTTCTAATATGGAAGTCAATGGCTACTGTGAGCTGTCTGATTATCAACATTCTTCAAATTATTTTCTTTTGTGTTGTTCAACAGAAGAAAGAAACTCATACAGGTTTGGAACAATGTGAGGGTGAGTAAATTATGACAACATTTTCATTTTTGGGTTAACAATCCTTTTAAATGTGCAATGTGTAAAAATTTTAAGTATCTAACAGAACTGCAATATGACACCCATTGAACCATTTATATTTGAATTTGAATGGCTAAACTTGAATAATTGCATTGAAAAGCTGAATTTAAATGACATAATTTGAAATTGTATTGTTTAATTGAAATTGAATTTATTCAAAAACTGAATCTGAATTGTATAATTTGAAATTGAATTTATTTGATTGGAACTGAAGTCCAATAAAATTTGATCCTCACTGAAAATTAAAATATATATCTTCACATTTGCTTCTCACAATTCAGATTCAGTTCTCAAATTCAATTTCAAGCAGATTTCAAGTTACTGAGACAGATATCCGGGTAGTTGGAGGATGAAGGAAGAGCAATGGAGCAAAGATCGATAGATAGTGTTCATTGGCGCACAGGACTCCTCTTGAGATGGCAGGTTCATTAGCTAAGAAAGGGTTGAAGATAAATCAGGTAGGCTAGAAGTGGCAGCAGTACCAATTAGCAAAGCAGAGATGAAATCATACATTTGAAGCAAAATTAAGATTCACTGGCAAAAATTATGGGACAATGGAAATAAAGGAAGACATTTATTTAAGATACAGCAGAAGGTGGGGGAAGAAAAGACTCTGGGGAATAGCATGAAAGAACAGGGGATGTTTGGCAGAATCAGGTTAGGTCACACAAGGTTAAATTCATCACTACACATTATTGGGAAACATCCAACGGGAAATTGTGAGGCATGCAATCAATCAGAAACTGTGGAACATGAGCTGTTTGAGTGTACAAAATACTCAAATCAAAGACTGGCTCTAAGGAACGGACTGGAAAAAGTAGGAATCAAACAAATGGACATTTCAAACATCTTTTCAAATAACTCCGGAAAGTTGGTGCTTATATGTCATATTATTATCTACAACAAACTGGACTAAACATTAGGATTTAAGCAAAGATACAGTAGGTGGCGATAATGCTCCATATGGTTGCAAGTCGCCAGGAAAAACGAACAAGAAGAAGATCCTCATTGGGAAGTTTTGTGTTGCTCTGGTGAACATCCGCCAGCGTTTTCTCCTGTGGTTTTGTCTTTCCCGTGGATTACTCGTGGACTGTTTAGTTCTCTTTGTGATTTTTTTTCTGCCTGTCCTGGACTGTTTTTTGATTGAGGACTGATTTATGTAAGTTTGCTTTCTGCCCTAAACGTATGCCTGTTTTCGGATTACAAGTTGCTTTCTCTTCTCTTCTGTTGTGTTTGCTTAAAGCCGTTTTAAAAAAGAAAAAAAAAATCTCCACATATCATTTTGGTGGATTGAGTCTGTGGAAATGTCATTTAAATATGTTTAGCTTTCATTTTGATGTCAATGTATGATTTTACCCATACCTGTGACTGTGTTTAGATGAATTGCAGTTACTGTTAGTGAGGACTTAATTTGTCTTTGGTCATGCATCCTTAAGCAGAAAGGTGGGCGTGTGTTTGTGTGTATATTTATATGTATAAATATTGCGATAATGGAAAAAATTTCACCAGATGACTTGAATAGCTCTATTTTGGGGAAAAAAGAATCAGAGTGACTGGTGATTTTGTAGCTTAATGTTGTAAATCTGTATAGAAAGTAATAAACAAATTACAAGCATCGACACATACAGTAGAACAAAGAGTGTGTTAGTGAGGATGGTAATTAATGTTGGTTAATCTGAAGGTGTGTGTGTGTTGTTGTTTGTCTCCAGGGCTACATGATATTGGGGAAAAATGACATACGCACAACCGGCACATCCGGGAACTTAACTGTCAATTTTGTCCCCGCCCCCTTTTGGGGGAAAACAAATTAGACTCCCCATAGACTTCAATACAAAATAACAGCAAAAACTAACGTCCGTACACAGCTTACAGGCGTAAATAACTTAAGAAATCATTTATATAAAACATGTCAAGTAATTATATGTCCACTCTGCCTGCCATAGTGCGTGAAAAATACATA
>JAOTRC010000039.1:19251606-19263901 GCA_027497675.1 Cyprinella lutrensis
AGCACAGACCTTCATCCCACTCTCTCTGATTTCCTTGATGAGGTTGCCAGGGTTGGCAGTGGCTTCTAGATGGAAAGTGTACTGATTGGCTCCAGCTGCTGCCATGGGTTTCACCCATTGCTCTGGCCTGGACACCATCATATGCATGTCTGTAAAAAAGCAAACAGTAAGCAACACCTCCAAACATTGCAAGGGTCTATACTACAAGCAAGCAAAATTTATTTAAAAAAAATAAAGAGAGTGAAAACATGAAATAACCCACAGTAGATTATTAACAAAATAGTCCCAAAGAGGAGCGCCAGAATGTATTCAGCTCAAATGCATTAGAAACAAGAGTAGATGCAATTTTGCAAAGAATGGAACCCACCAAAAAATGGATCAGGTCCGATACTGCGTCGTAAACATTCCACCATAGGATGCCCAAATGTGAGGTTTGGAACAAAATGCCTTTAGATGCAAAGATGAAGGATAGAGTCCAGGGAGGCAGAATTAGATGTCTTATCTTCTGACACAAGATTCATCAACTTTTAATTTTGTATATGTGTATATATGTACATGTGGCACTCTCCATGAATAGAGTACAAAATAGAGCCTGAAACTCAAAATAAATGGACACCATGGCAGAACAGATAACAGTTGCAAATATAGCCAAATAACCCTATTACACTGGGTGACCTATTAAACTAGTTTTCGACCAAATGAATGAATGAATTGTTCAAAAGATTGGGGCGAGAAATATAGCATAATAAATAAAAAAATGCAGGTTTGGAGAGGAAAAAAAAATCAGCTTTTCTTATTTGCAGAACATTTAAAAATCTTATCGAACCGACACTTTGAGTTTAATCTTGGTGGATCTATTCAACAATCACTTTAAGAATTCAGGGATTGGAATAAGATAATTTACTTGTCACTCTGCAATGCTGTACTTCACAAGCTGTGCAAGATTTCTTGTAGCCTATGTCACAGTTCTGAGTGTGGGTAAATGTGGGACAACTAAATGTTCTGGTAATTATTATTATTATTTATTTTTATTTTTGGTCAGTTCTCTGGGCCATTTGATCGCTGTAACTGACTGCACGTCAATACTTTGTGAGATGAGAAAGTTACATAAAGATTTGCAAACTTTACTCCTCCTCACCCATCCATAACGTCAAGGTGCAGATAATCAGCACCGCATTCCATCATTCGTTCACATTCCCTCCCGAGCTGCGACAGATCACTGCTCAAAATAGACGGTCCGATTTTCGCCGAATACGCCATGCTGCTTCTGATCTGCTGGCTGCTGCCCTGCCACTGCTTGCACACTTCCGCTAATCACAGAAGCATTTCATAACAAAAGTCAACTGTTTTCCCATTACTGCCAGGAGGTGGCGCGATTTGAAAAAGAGAATTCCGTAGACACCATTGACGTTGATAATCTTTTTGTTTGTTTGTTTGTTTTTACTGATCGAATGTGGTGGGAATCCACTGCTTTATAACTTTAATTGAAATAATATCAAGAACACAATCAAAGTATGTATGTAAAAGTAAAATGTATTTTCATTCATGTATTTGTGCATTTATAGCTGAATTTTATCAAATCAACAGAGAACACTAAGTAGTTTTGATGTTTTATTTTTGATAAGTGGAATAAAATGCAGTGTTTCATTATGCAGTGAAGATTGAACTTTTTCACCAACATAAAAGAGTGTTTACTTTGCTGTGCTAATTGTTTTGAGAGCAATTATTGGGAGAAATGTGTCATATTTATTGATGGAAACTGTTGTCAACATAAACACAGGTTTCACAATGCTTTTTACAGAACCATTTTTCCTATCTGCACAGCAGGTACGGATGCGTTCATGTTCAGGTTTTTGTATCACCTTTGAGTTATAAGACAAATACCACGTAAGATGAAACAGTATAAGCAGTATGCTCCTCCTTTCATGTTAAGGTCTGATTTATGCTTATATACAGCTTTCACTGATGTGCTGTTGTGTACAGTAGCTCTGATGAGCTTGATTGTATACTAAAGAACGTCCTGAAAGCCTCTCCTTTCCGATCCTTTGAGTCCGGCTGATAACTCGGCCTGTGACGGATATGTCCTTTTCCCATCTCCTCCTCCACCATCCTTCCCCCACAGGAGTTAACAGCATCAATTGTCTACAAAATTGTTTGTTGTCCTGAAAAGTTTTATGTCCTTAGGTCAGGATGCTGTTTAAAAAAGAGAGAGAGATGATGACAGTAATTAAACCACTGGAGCTCACAAAGCATTTCACCTTTACATTTATGAGCTGAAACAGACATATTTAAAACATAAATAAGCTCTTATAAAATGAGAATATTTTTATCTAAATTTGAGACACAAAAGCATCTGCACAAAATAATCAGGACCACACAGCACAAAAGTGGGATTCCATGAAATATTACTGTAAGAGATAGCCTACACTGCATTTCCAATATTTTATTTTAGAAGTGTTCAGAAAAGTAGTTAGTATTTGTATGAAACAATTAGCATCTCATGTAACCACAATTTTATACAAGTTCCATGTGGTGGAAAACGAATCGGTTACCTAACGTAATCTGGGTTCTCTCTAGATGAGGGAACGAGTATTGCGTAAACTAGCTTACGCTACGGGAAAGATTCATCTTTGCTGAGAAGTTGAAGCCAAAAATTATTCCATAATTTGTAATCATTGTCAACGCATTTTCCCTGAGGCAGACCTTGAACGGGCTAACTAGCAGCTCATTGGTTCGTTCAGAGAGAATGCACAAGCCTATGGGAGAGCCGCGCTGAACCCGCGCCCAATGAGCGGCAGGCGCTTGCTCAATACGTCAGAGCCCACTGAAAGGGGCGTGGCTTGAGTGTATAAATATGCTCTCCCGAGGCTATGAGAAAGAGTTATTCAGCGTGAAGCTAAAACGCTAGTGGTGCTAGCACGGCCGTAACGCAGTACTCGTGAATCCCTCTTCTAGAGAGAACCTAGATTACGTTAGGTCATAGATGTATATGTCTATGACGTTAGGTAGCCGATTCGTTCTCTTACGAGAGGTTCTCTCGTATATTGCGCTTACGCTTCGGGAACACCTGGTCAACGCCTTGCGCGCTCAGTAACCACCAAGCATCCCCGGGGGGGAACCGGGGGATCTTACAGTGGATGGGGAATAATAGGCGTCAGCGTAGCGGCCGTTATAGTATAATGCATAAGACCATGAGGCGGACGGCATAGCGGGCCGTTAACTAATAATGCATAAGCACCAGGGGGGAGCACAAGGGACACATAGCGTGCTGGACACTGTGGGCACGCTTAGAATGTGTGTGGCAACGGGATTTATACTCAGAGAGGAGTTTATGGACCGTGAGACAGAGCGAGCAGAGGGGACACGAGCATGGGCTCGTGGGCGTCCTTATGTTCTCTGATACTATAGCGGGCTGTGGCCGCTCTGTGAGAGACACGGGGCTGCTTATGTATAAGAGTGAACACCTGCTTGTGGGCACATTTTTTACACATTAGTATTTCATACTCTTTTAGATAACTGAGTAGATGCGAAAACTTTTATTTGTCGCTCGCAAGTGGGCAGAGAGACCGGTTTGTTTTTGGCGCTTAACACTACGTTAAACACTTCTGTAGTCAGTCAATCGTCGGGAGCGGCAGCGCGGCCACTGTCTTCCGCGGCGAAGTGAGAGGCGGCGCGGGACCGGACTTGAGAGCCTGAGATCGTGCCCGCAGGGAAGACAAAGGCAAGTCCTCGCTGTGGTCTCATTCTTCGTTGGCGAGCTCTGCGTGCTCGAATCCGAAACAGAGAGCGCAGATGGAATAGCGATCTCCGTCCTCGACAGGAGCCTCAGAAATTTTGAGACATCTTGAAAAAGTCGCTCGTGATCTATCGTGTATGGCAGAAAAGATACCTCATCGGACGGCGCTTGCTCGCAGGGCGGCTGAAGGTGGCAGAAAGCCGGCTTCTTCAGTCTCCGAAGCTCGCTGAGAGAAACACCTTCTTCGACGGCGATGGCTTCTCCTCAGGACAGCTGAAGCGTGTAGGTCGTTGATTGTAGAATAATCGTCTTACAGCCTTGGGGAGAGCACATTTATACACTCAAGCCACGCCCCCTTTGGCGGGCTCTGACGTATTGAGCGAGCGCCTGCCGCTCATTGGGCGCGGGTTCAGCCCCGCTCTCCCATAGGCTTGTGCATTCTCTCTGAACGAACCAATGAGCTGCTAGTTAGCCCGTTCAAGGTCTGGCTCAGAGAAAATGCGTTGACAATGAAAACAAATTATGGAATGATTTTTGGCTTCAACTTCTCAGCAAAGATGAATCTTTCCCGTAGCGTAAGCTAGCTTACGCAATACGAGAGAACCTCTCGTAAGAGGACTTTGAATATAGAATTAATGTAATTTGGACGTACTTCTTTGCCATGTTATCATTATGATGTGACGTACACACACACACACACACACATATATATACATATACACCGACTTTCATACATGAACATACAAGTATGAATGATATATATGGACCAAATTTTTTGACTGCATTCCTGCCACGCCCGTGAACCAGTTTTGGCCCGGCCCTGAGGGCCAATGATTCCTACAGTAGCCTACATGTGTGCAGAGTTTCAAGAGTTTTAAGGGCCACAAAAAGCCCTGAACGATTGAAAAGGAATAATAATCCTTAGAAAAAAATATATACAAATATATACAAGGTTTTGAAAGAAAACGGAAAATATTTGAAAGTCACGCACTTCACTTTTAAACTGTGACTACATTGACCATCTAATGTTATTTATTATTATTTTATCTTTGCTATGCTCATCTTTGCATCTCCTCACTTGTTCTAAGGGTGCCATGATATTGCAGCAGAGTTCCGGTCACAGGAGATTGATGGACAGGCCCTGTTGTTGCTTACAGAGGACCACCTCATGAGTGCTATGAACATGAAACTGGGCCCTGCGCTCAAAATCTGTGCACAGATCAACGCTCTCAAAGAACCTTAGGTTCGCCATATTCTGTCACACAATATCGGAGTCAGCTTCCTTTCAAAGTGCCATGACTTCAGTGTGTGGCCATTCTACAAATACCGTGGACATTCATGGAGACCTTCTTCTTATACCTCAAAGTTTCATGGTGGACTTAACTTTAATTTCATTCCATTCAATCTGAATGTAAGTTTTTTTTCTGCATAACATCTATAACTAAATTCTGATCTTGCGTATTGGATTTATAATAAACAGACCAACTCTAAGGGTAGAATGTGAAGAATGAGGAATGATGTTGCTGCGCAGCCACAATTTGGCACATAATGTACAAAGTATTAAAAAAACATAACACTGTTTAAATATAAAGGAAGTCTTTAAATGACATAAAAGTTTACAAAAATGCAGAGTATATAATGTGTGATGAAAAATAAAGATTTATTGATAAACAATCAAGTCCGTATAAAATCCTTATATACATTATACATGACCAGAACTCAGTTGCCGTAAAATGCAACTTTGGCATCTTTTCGCACAAAAATGTAGAAAAAAGCCTCTGTGCACGGCCATCTTATTGTGAATTGTCAGATGGCTAAAAGGCAACATTTTAGAGACATCAATTGTGTTGATTGTAAAAGCAACTTTATATTGTTCAGTTAAAGTTACAAACGTCCCTTGCACACACTTAGTTAAACTGAGGAATACATTAACCACGTTGTTTTTAAAATATTGTATTTATGTACAGGGTATTTATTTATTACACACACTGCAGACCTTAAAAGCACTGTATTTTGTTGATTTCAGCATCAAGATGTCAGAGATTCACCATTCAGCTCACAAAGTCTTAGAGATCTGACAATAAAAATGTATAATAACATTTTCAGCTTTTAGCCATAATTGTTTCCCATGAAAATCATTCATTTCCTATATACTATGATTAATGCTGTTAAAAAAACACTTGAGAAAATATTCCTGGGAATAAATGGTATAAATTAAGCTCATAAAAGTTACTGTTTCTTTGAAACAGAGGGGATGTCACCGTTTATGGCGCTGTGTGATTTCCTTGAGCCTCATCTGCTGTTCAATCATCATGTCGAACTCCTGTCTTTCTCTAAAACGCAGTGACAGAAAAACAGTTCAAACAGATGCAAGATGCAGTTTTTCAAGTCCCTTCAAAAATACTCTACCTGTTACTAAAGCACGGCCCTCTGCGATACTTCTCCTCTGCCTTCTCCAGGGAAAGCTTGTGGACTCCAGCAATGGCATGAATAATAGCCTAGAAAGCAAAACGGTCCCTGAGACATGACTCTGAATGATGCCGGGACATGGTCACTTTGGACACTACCATTCAAAATTTGGGGGCAGTGAGATTTTTTTTGTAATTAATACATTTATTCAGCAAGGATGCATTCAATTGATCAAAAGTGTAGTTAAAAACATGAAAAAAAAATCAAACCAACCCCAAACATTTAAAAGGTTGTATAAATTAAAGGGTTAGTTCACCCAAAAATGAAAATTCTGTAATCATTTATTCACTCTCAAGTTAGTTCCAAACCTAAATGCATTTCGATCTTCTGCAGAACACCCCATTGACTTCCATAGTATTATTACTTTCTCCATACTATGGATGTCAATGGGGTCCATCAACTGTTGGTTTCCAGCATTCTTCAAATGATCTTCTTTTGTGTTCTGCAGAAGACAGAATTTTCATTTTTGGGTGAACTAACTCTTAAAGGCGTTTACCTCAGGCAGGAGCACATCAAGAATAAGCCGGATCCGGTCCACCTGGATGTTTTCTAGGCAGGCGTTTATTTGAGGGGCGCTATCGCAGACTTTGTTCAGGTAGCGGTACACCTTATCAACCTGCTCCTCATCTTCCAGATAGACATCAACCACTGGGCGAGAAGGCTTCTGGAGGGCTTGCATCCATTTAGATGTCTCGCGACCGCTGATGACTGCCTGTGTGCACCAGACAGAAGGGTTAGTTGCGTGCATACATGAACCTGTCTCAATACATCAATATAAACGTATTTATGAATATACCAACAAAAATCGTACCAGCAAGCGGTTTTCGACTTTTTGTCTGATGATAAAGTCAATCAACAACTCATTGGCGCGGTTCCGTGCAGCCTTGGATCGGTCGGGCAACACTTTCTTGGTGAGGAGCTCATCCTGCTCCTCCAAAACGATGTCCTCCATGTTATTATCGGAGCTGTCACACTCTTCGCCCAGAATCTCCTGACTGGGGAAGGTCAGTACAGATTTCTTCTCAGAGTACTTCCTCCGCACTGGGCAACCTGGGATCATCAGATCAAAGAAACGTTTCTGTTAAACCAACACTGGTGAAGGAGGCTGACCTGATTTATAAAGAGGTTTACACTGATTGATTTAAAAATTTTAGTCAATTATCATTAAACTTATCAATCAATTAACTGATTAATTGTTCAAGTTATTACCACAAAACATGGAGTACTACAAATAACATGTTAATTCATCTAAAATATGGAAGTATTGGTAATTTCCTTTTATTAGAGTTTTAAACTGCAACGTTTATATTTAATAAGAACATAATTTGTTAAAATGTACCATTCACTTATTATTTATGTTAATAATGAAATATTAATGTACAGATAAATTTGTAATTTTATTCATTATTAAATGGTTAGTTCACCCTAAAATGAAAATTCTGTCAGTAATTACTCTCCCTCATGTTGTTCCAACCCTGTAAGACTTTCGCTCATCTTCAGAACACAAATTACGATATTTTTGATTAAATCTGAGAGCTGGATCACTTCTCCATAGGCTTCTTAAGGGATTGAAACTGGCCGGCCCAAAAGTTATGAAAGACATTGTTAAAATAGTCCGAGTGACTACAGTGGCTCATTCTTAAGTTTATCAAGCGTCGAGAATACTTTTTGTGCGCAAAAAATATACAAAAATAACGACTTTATTCAACTATTGATTTCCTTCTCTGTTGGCCTCGAGATTTCGCGCCGTGAAACTACACAAATTTTTGCGTAGTTTCACTACGTGAAATTTCACGGCCTACGATGCTGAATAAAGTTGTGGTTTTTGTTATTTTTGGACCAAAATGTATATTCGATGCTTCAAAACATTCTGGTGTCACATGGACTACTTTGATGATGCCTTTATTTCCTTTCTGGACAAGGACTCTACACCGTGAATACATTTCCAATGGAGGGACAGAAAGCTCTCAGACTAAATCTAAAATATTAAACTGTGTTCTGAAGATGAACGGATGTCGCTTACGGGCTTGGGCATTAATGACATAATTTTCATTTTTGGATGAAGTAACCCTTTAAAATATGTATCTACATTATTAGTTTTATTTGTGCTAATTAATGTTTTACTAACTAAATTTCATTGAATTGCATCTAATGACAAATTGTCTTAAATCTTTAAATAAACAACATTTAACATACAATTACAAACATTTTAGATGAGCATGAAAATATATAATGAAAGGAAACCTACTGATGTCAGCAGCACAATATTCAATGAAGGAGCCAGAAAAGGATCCACATCCTGCCAGAAAACATCGGAATTTAATATTTGAATTTCACTTTTTTTTATATATTTGATGAATAATTTTATCTTTTTGTGTTAGCTCACAAGCAAAACCTCAGTACATACAAATAGAGCACTGTGTGAGAAAAGGCTCAAATTATATAATTTCATATTCCTGCTGTGCATACAAAGGCATATATCAGTTGATTACATTCACTGCACACTATTACCATGACATTTTTTAATCTTGACAACCTATGTATGAGTAGAAAGATTGAGGACTCTAGTTTCGATATTTGACCGCAATGTGTGATTGTTGAAGTTACAGTGATTTCCAAAATCAACAAGCAAATACAATCAATAATTCTTGATATTTCATGTACAATAAGGCACATATATGCTCCGGTTTATTTTGTGTTCAATACACAACATTAGGGCGTTAAGTCCAAAAGTTTGTACATTTGGATAAATATTAATATATTCACACAATTGATTCTGCTACGTATTATTTTTATTAAATGTTTAAAATACTTAAGTACTTGAGTACTAGTAGTTCTTAAGATAAATACCAATGCGGATCCTATAGTCCGATATCAGTTCCAGAGACCAGGTAATAGCACTGCCATACTTCTCTTTTGCTAGCTCCTAAAAGAGATATTAAAAAGAAAATATAAATAAAAATGTCTTGTAGTATATACTAAGTGTAACAATGTCTTTGATAGCAGAAGTAATCAAATAGTGAGCATGCACTCTGAAAAAGCAAAATAATAAGGCAAACGGTCAAAGAGATGCTACTTTACCACCAAATTGTCATGCTCTTCACAGTGAAAACGTTTTAGCTTTCGCAGGGGTACAGAAAACCTACAGATAAACAAAAATGAATAATTTACTACACTAACCAAAAATAAGTGAATTTGTTGAGATACTGATGAATTCTTACCCTTTTCTAATTCTCTTTTGGTCGATTAGGTAACAATCAATGAATACAATGCTGGCTTTTTTGGTCTTGTGATTCACACTTTTAACCTGTGGCACAGAGGAGCACACTAGTCTAAAATCAACTGCACAAAATCAACGACTGCACAAAATCGTATGTTGTACTTACCACTGCTGGCCAGTAGGGATATTTTCTCAATTTGCACCACACGCATAGTCCCTCTGAGATCGACAAAGGCTCTGCAAATGAAATATAATTGCCAAATATATCAAAGCGTTGGGCAAAAAAAATGAATAGACACATTAACAAGGGATGGCTCTCACTTTTGTTGTCCTGTTGCAAAAAGCTGGGCAGCTCCTCTTCATCATCTTCCAGGTCCTCTTCCTCCTGCATGAAGACAGAGTTGTTAAGAGGATGAGGCTCCTCCTGCAGGCTCAGCTCGATGGAGAGGTCAGGGGACATGGTTTGATCTGCTAGGTACATGACACGACATTATTTCATTATAATTACTGACTTCAGAAGAAAATGACAACACAATCATATATCTGAGGATCTGTTTACAACTATTAACATTAAAAGTGATAAAATGTACTAGATGTAAATACATAGACTGAATTATATTGCCCAAAAATGATGTATACCCGATTTCAATGGCTCTGGCTCCTGGGATTCAATGCAAGGTAGCGTCTCAAAGGATGGCTCTCCCTCAGAAGATTTTACAGGAGACATTGCTCTCTTCCTGCAGCGTTTTACTGGTGAAGAGGCACTTGGCTGTTCTAGCAAGTTCTTTTTCTTGCGACCTCTTGGCCTTCCTGGTCCTGCGATTCTCCGCGGTCTGACCCGTCTTGATGGTGTAGCCTCTGGAAGAGGTGACTAAAAAGAATACCACATGAAAAATAGTTAAGCCAGGAATTTCTGCAACAGTTCAATAATGCTATAATTGCTTTCATAAAAACCTTTACTAGACTGGACACTTTGATTTTCTGATGACTTTGTGGTGTGCAGCTATTCTCCGTTCTTTCTGGAGACAGGGGGTGGAGGTCTGAGTTCGGTGTGGAGCTTAAGAGAGGTCTGGACTGGACGCAGCTCCGTTTTGGGGTGCTTGGTCTGGAAGTACAATCACCATTAGTGTGGCGGGAGGATAACTCCTTGTGATGAGGAGGAGATAATGTAGTACACGTGTGAAGCCCTGTAGAAACATCAGAAGGGGTTTGATGGTTTTGAGGGGTTTTAGTGTGCCGATAATGTGTTCCTTTTGTTTTTGGAGAGCTTAAGAGTTGTTCTGGGCCCGAATTGTGTACAGAATTGTCCAGTCCATCTGCACTAGCAGCTATTTCTCTCTCATTGGGTTGAATACATTTCTTTTTCCTTCTCTTGTGAGATGTTTTTGAAGTCTTTGATGGGCATTTGGGGGTAGTAATTCTTTGAGGCAACTTTGGCTCAGGTTTATGTGACTTTGAAGACAGTCCATTTATACCCTTTAGTTCATATGCTGAATTTTGTAAACAAGCTGACGAGTCAGGAGGAGCACTTTGGTTCGCTTTTTGAGGTTTCTCCTTTTCCTTCTTGGTCGTTCTTTGTCCGCATGATTCTGAAGTATTCAGACCTTTAAATGCTGTGGTTTCTTTACTATGCAAGATGGAAGCTTTGTCGCTTGAAACAGGTTTAAGTTGAGCAAAATCTTCAGAAATAGTGCGACAGGTCCTGCGAGGATTTCTTCGGTGGCGTGAGGACAAGTTGTCTGCCGAACTCATTCCTGCAACCATTGATGTCTCAGCACATCTGCACCACCAAGGTTGGTCTCATTATGCTGGGATGCAAAGAAACAAATTGAGGTCTGTTACTCATGTTAGTTGTCAAAAGAGTCAAGGACATATATCCATATTGCCATAAGTTTAGAAACAGACACATAGCAACTAAGAGTTCGCCAATAAACCTAGTGAACAGAGACCTTTTAACTTACTGTAAATACATAATATGCATGACTTTATAAGCAGGCTATATTAGAACTACCAAATAAATGAAAAGACTTTTCCATAAGCATTTAAAACCGCAGTTAGTTCATGTTATCATCTGGGTTTGTTGAGATAACGTTACTGGAACTGACATAACCCAAGTAGCCTTACTTTAGGTTAAAAAAAACATAAGAAAGATCAACCGTATAAAAGTCGTAAGATGGCAGACACGACGATATACGCATAAAATGCAACATAAAAGAAAGTATCTTAAGCACATCAGACGTGTTGAATCGGAGCCACTCGGAGCGCTGTGTATTAGCATTAGCAGGTCCATGGAAAACCAATGTAAACACGATCAGCCAGCGTTGTCATAGTATCCTAAAAATTTGCAAACCCATTTGCTACTGTTTCAAAATAGTCAAATTAAGAAATTGTAATATAAAATGTATGCGCAATATGAGAGATTGTATCAGAATACTTACTTACTTGATTTTCAGCTGTTTACGAAGCGCTTGGTCGTAATCACGTGATCAGGAAGTTGGTTTGTACATTGAACATGGTTTGAACGTCAAAAGCACAATGTTTTTTTCCCCTTTTCCTTTTCCTGAGTGTTTTCATGTTTTTGAAGTTGAAAAATAAAAAATAATTAATCATTATTAATAATTATTAAAGAAATTTAGGAACAACTGCATTCATTTTTCAATTCATCTCATTTTAATTGTTAATTAAATAAATCACAATAAATGATTATTCTAATAAATACTACATTTAATCGAATTTTGAAATACATATTCAATTACATAATTAATATAGACAATATAGGTGTCAAAAAACAAAACAAATAACAAAAGTACATTCAGCTTAAAACAGAAATGTAAATATGTTTACTGGTTTGTCCTGATAATAGAAATTCA
>JAOTRC010000039.1:19286001-19299661 GCA_027497675.1 Cyprinella lutrensis
AGAGCGAGCAGAGAGGGGACACGCGCATGGGCTCGTGGGCGTGCTTATGTTCTCTGATACTAGAGCGGGCTGTGGCCACTCTGTGAGAGACATGGGGCTGCTTGTGTGTAAGAGTGAACACCTGCTTGTGGGCACATTTTTCCACGAGGCTTTCATGCTCTTTTTATTAACTCTAAGTAGATATGAAAACGTTTTTTTTATATATATTGCTCGCAAGCGGGCAGAGAGACCGGCTTGTTTTTAGCGCTTACCACTTCTGTAGTCAGTCGGGAGCGGCAGCGCGGCCACTGTATGTCCGACTGGGGCGGAGAGGGAGAATGATCGGGAGGCGGCGTTTCTTCTTCCGCGGTGAGGTGAGAGGCGGCGCGGGAGCGGACTTGAGAGCCTGAGATCGTGCCCGCAGGGAAGCCAAAGGCAAGTCCTCTCTGTGGTCGCATTCTTCGTTGGCGAGGGCGAGCTCTGCGTGCTCGAATCCGATACAGAGAGCGAAGATGGGATGGCGAACTCCGTCCTTGACAGGATCGAGCTTCAAAAATTTTGAGACATCTTGAAAAAGTTGCTCGTGCTCTATTGTGAAAGCCAGAAAGGATCCGTCATCGGACGGCGCTTGCTCGCAGGGCGGCTGAAGGTGGCAGACAGCCGGCTTCTCCAGTCTCCGAAGCACGTTGGTAGATAGGCCTTCTTCGACGGCGACGGCTTCTCCTCAGGACAGCTGAAGCGTGCAGCTCGCTGATTGTAGAAAAATCGTCTCTCAGTGACACAGATGGCGGCCATCCCCAGGGCTTGTGCGGCAGTCCGTCGCGCACCTTCTCTTGAAGCTGCGTTTCTTCTTCCGTGGCGAACCTGAAGTCGTGCCCGCAAAGAAGACAAAGGCAAGTCCTCGCTGGGGTCGCATTCTCCGTTGGCGAGGTCTGCGTGCTCCGGTCCGAGACAGATAGTGCAGATGGAATGGCAATCTCCGTCCTCGAGAGGAGACAGGCATGAGCCGCATACATTTTGAAACATCTTGAAAAGACGCTCGTAATGTTTCATAAAAGGCAGAAAGGATACGTCGTCGGACAGCGCTAGCTCGCAGAGCGGCTGAAGGTAGCAGATGGCCGGCTTCTTCAGTCTCCGAACCTCGCTAAGAACTTTGCCTTCATCCACGGCGACGTCTTTTTCTCAGGACAGCTAAAACATGTAGTTCGTTGATTGATAGTTATTCGTCTTGTCAGCCTCAGGAGAGCATATTTATACACTCAAGCCACGCCCCTTTTGGCGGGCTCTGACGTATTGAGCGAGCGCCTGTCGCCCATTGGGTGCGTTCAGAGCCGCTCTCCCATAGGCTTGTGCATTCTCTCTGAACGAACCAATGAGCTGCTAGTTAGCCCGCTCAAGGTCTGCCTCAGAGAATATGCGTTGACAATGATTACAAATTATGGAATAATTTTTGGCTTCAACTTCTCAGCAAAGATGAATCTTTCCCTTAGCGTAAACTAGCTTACGCAATACTCGTTCCCTCATCTAGAGAGAGCCGAGGTTACGTTAGGTAACCGATTCGTTTTTGTTTTGAATAACAAACAATGCGAAGAAAAACCAAACACGCAGGTTTTATGTTTGTACATTTTACTGAGCATATCGCAAGCACTTAAAAGTGCAACAGTTTCTTATTGTGAGAACAAAAAAGCTGAATTTGCTCTGCACTATTTACAAATGTATGGTTTTCTAATGAAGAAAATTTGTATTTTCTCAAAATTAAATCAACAGAATTGTGCCGTGATCTAGTTATGTACAGTATAAATGAATGAGTCAAAACTAAAAACAAATAATTAAGAACATACATCCCCCGTCATAAAGAAAACCAAAGGCTGTTTTTTCTAAAACACTACAAAATATTTGCTCAAATATAACATTATTTTCCAGTTGACAAGCAAAACAATGCAAAAGATTTTTTGATCTGTGCAGAAAATGGACAGAAAATTTAAAAAGGAAAACCAAAACTTCCACATTAAATAGATTATCTACTTTTTTTAAAATGTCCCAGCTAAGAAACTCTTGATTACATTAATCTTATAAAGAGTCCAGGAAGATCAAAAAGATTTTTTCAGTGTAATGCTTTGGGGCCAAACATCCCTGAAATATAAATCACAATAAATAACTAAAAACAGCTATTTACAGGAATGACAAATTGTTAAGACAAATACCACTCTGTAATGGAGAACTGAACAGGATACTGTGATTGTCAGGAAACGGACTGTTTAGGAAAAGGGGCTAATGTAAGAGTCATAAAACCAAATACTGCCAGGAATGATTCTTTCCAAATATTAAAGGTAAAAATAAGAGTAAAAACAGAAATCATGATTAAGACTACAATTCAAGACTGTTTCATTTCTTTAAAAATACATTTGAGTTAGTGCAGGTCATGTTAGAGAGGAAAAAAACCTCTGCATACATGTCACACAGGGACATTAAAAGAAATAAATGTCTTCTGCAACTGCATTGTCTTTGGGTTTACGTTGTCCTGGCTGGGTACTTGGTGTGTTATGAGTGGTGTTGTGCCTCCTGATGGCATTTCCTGAATGCGAGGGCACAGAGCTAGATGACTTCTCTGGTGGCGTAAAGATATCTGCAGAAAAAACACAGAAATAGATTTACTAATGCAGAAACGCAACTATGATTGGTTTAAATGACTCAAACAGTGCTGGATGTAAGCAATATGAAGATACACATAGTACACAAAGAAGTCTTAGGATTTGGCAGTGGTTAAAATGTTTACATTTTCCTTTCTTTAATGGGATAATTTTACTCCAGACCTCTGTTTGTTTGTTTTTACCTCATGTTCTAAGAAAGAAAGAAGCTATACGTGAGGTGAGAGAATAAAGAAGTTTCACCTGGACGGAGGTGGTGAGGACTGTTGGATCTCATGGATCTTAAACTGCCTCCTTCCTTTCCTGTAACTTTGATGGGAAGTAACTGAGACACCTCTATGCCAGCTAAAAGTGTAAGAAGATGTTAAAAGTTCAAAATCAAAATCACTGATACCTCTACGCCACAGCCCAAAAACAGCATCAGCTCCCACATTTTGATGTGATGGAGGTCTTACCTGCGCTGTTGGTGCGCTGGTGGGAGTTCCTGTGCTTGCTGTGCTTCTCCTTTCCTTTAGGTTGAGCGGCCAGCTTTGTGGGGATCTTCTGTTGGACAGAGCCGGCTTTGTGGGATTGGTTGGTGGTACTAATGAGGTGAATGGGCACTTCTGCTTTAACAGGAGGGGCTGTGATGCTCTCCCTGCGTGGTGGTACCAGGGGAGGCCTCTCTTCAAAGCCGGGAGTAACCACGTTCAATATAGGGTAGGGTGGAGGAGGTAACTAGAGAGAGAAAGGAAACTTTATGCATGTAGATTTTTTCTGATTTACAAATGGCACATATATTCAATGTACAAAATTCTGAAATGCATCCATTGTTTTATTTTACATGTGCACTAATGATTTCTCAGATATAATATAATATTGGCCAAACCTGTATCTGTTCATTCTCCAGGGGAAAGATGGCAATTTTGGCAATGTTTTCATTCTTCTCATACTTCTTAAACTTCTTCTCCAACTGCTCCAGCTTTTCTTTCTCCCTCTCCACATTACGCGTGGAGTCTCGAAGCCGCTCCAGATCCTCCTGGTATTGCACTCTGCCCCTGGCCAGTTCCTGACTGTCTTCCGCCAGCTTTTCTTCCCGTTTGCTGCATTCCAGTTCTCTCTCCCTCAGCTCCTTCTCCCTGATCTCTGCCTGCTTCCTCTGCCAGTCTTTTTCCTGCTCCCACTGCAGCTGCTCCTGTCGGAGCTGATTCTGGAGCCGCTGGAAGTTGACCATCTCCTCACGCTGCTTTTCCAGGTTCCGATGCTTTTCCTTCTCCAGGAGTGAGTTGCCCCTGGGTCGGGACATCAGCTCCTCAATAGTGGCACGTTGCACCTCGATGTGGCTCTCTTGCTGCTGGACGATGGACTGAGGAAGGAAGGGAACGGATAAGGAAATCAAAGATTCATGTGTACTGATCTGGATCTACACAGATGAATCTTCTATTTAAAACCATCATAGGCAACAGGTAATGAATGCTTGGATAATTACGAGAGAAGCACTACATGAAAAGCACATTTAGAGTTTGGATTACCTGAAGGCTGTAAAGTTTCTGAGACAATTTAGTTACAATGTCATAAAGCTGTGGAGAAAAACAAAACAAAAATATGATCAATAAAAGTAACATAATGTTTTAAAGTACATTGACTATACAAAAGCATATCAGAAAAAAATGAAAAACAAAAACAAACAAAAAACAGTAAGGCAGGTTTTAATAAATAGATTTGGATTCACAGGGAGTGACATCATTCAACCTTAAACTGTCTTTTTAACTTTCTCCGACATTCGCATACGATTGTTCCATTTCACAAAGAACTTTCAAATTGCTTTGAAAGCTCCCTCCACTTGTTCACCATACTAAAACTGAATGAAGAGTCAAATACATAAGTCCACACAGAACAAAAGACACTAAAAATATTTTTTTTCTGGAGCTAATCTATGTAAATAATTAGTTAATGTTATAAAAGCCCATTTTACAGAAATACTGAAACAGAATAATGTTTCAGTGGACAAAAAATATTGGTAATTCTCACTTTGCACTCAGTTTTGATTACATCACATTCAGTTGGGCAGTCGCATACAATCTAGCCGCAAAATTTCAAATATTTTAACTTAATCAAAGATAATCAAATCGGATCTGAAAATTCTGCATTCGCATTTGGTCAGAAGTCCATGCTGCTCCCACAATTCTCTCTTTGTAAATGAATGACTTTCAGTCTGTGGTTTATCAGAGATAGTATATAAGCCGCTAGACAGTTATTATCACTGTAAATCATCCAAAGTTGAGGAAAAGCGGCTTCTTTATTCCAAACACACAAAGAATATTTGTAGAATCTCACCTCTGCTTTAGGAAAGAAGACTGACAGATATGCATTCCAGCTCTCTAGAGTTAACTCCTCATCTGCCTAATGGGTCAAAAGCAAGAACATACATTTTGGTTTATACCAGTACTTCTCAAAAAAAAACCAAAAAAAACAAGCGTGATACTGTAGTGTCAGCTCACCGTCAGTTCTAGGTTCTCATTAGAATAAAGCTCTCTGAGTTGAGGGATGGACCACTGACTTCTGTCCCTCGATCTTTCCACTAAACTCACAATAGCATCTACAAACAACCAGTCCATCAGTCAATGGCAATGAAAATGTAACCACTACATCAATGTCATGAAATAAAGAAAGTTTCTCTTACTTCCAGGTATCATGCAGGCATCGCTTTCAAAGCCACTGAAAGCGTCAGGTCTCTTGGGTAGTGGCACAAGATCCATCCCCTCACCAGGAGATCTGGTTTGGCCCTGCTCACATGCTACCAGCAAGTTTTGTAAAATCTCCACTGAAGAAAGATCATAAACAGATAACAATCCACCATGCTTTAGTATTCAACTTTAGCTTACATTAGCCTAAAAAAAATCTCTTAAAATGTGACTATTCAAAATGACAGTATAACAGCACCTAAGAAGGCTTATCACTTGAAAAGTAAATGAAGTAAGCCAAATCTATTCTGCAGAGAAATACCTTAAGATGTCAATCTGAATATAGGCATGAATTCCCCTCCCCCTTTCTAGTGCAAGTCTCACCATCTTTAAGGGCTCTGGCGAGAAGCTGTTCCCCCTGCAGGGGGTCTGTTGCATTCCAACGCAGCAGATGGCGATCACTTGCAGAGATGTCAGTAACACCGGTCACATAGGCTGCAATCCCGGTGAATAGTCTCAGCTTTTCTGTAAGGTTCTGCTCTATCAATGCATCCCGCATAGAAAGCTTCCCTACTCAGAAAACAGCATTGAAAAAGAAAAGCCAATACATTAATTGTGACATCAGTTCATTTTACAGTAGAGGTAGGAAGACTGATCATAGATTGTGATATAGAAATGTGCATGTTACTTTGAAAGTCCCGGATCCTCACAGACAGTTCTTCTGGCTCCTCTTCCTCATCTTCTGGACAGCTGAAAAATAATCAGAACAAAAATGTTAGATAAAAAAACCCAGACAAAATTGTATATATTACTTAGATTTCACTATTCTGAAATACTTTTAACAAACCTTAACACATTCATCAAAGAATCCTGAAATGCCGTTCTCCAAAAAAAATTCATCATTGATAAGAAATGTTTATTGTAAGTAATGCTACTGTAATTGCACAGTATTTTCGTTTTACTGTATTTTTCTATCAACTAAATGCAGCTTTGGTGAGAATAAGAGACTTCCTTAAAAACATTTTTTAAAAATTACCAACAAACTTTTGAACGGTAGTGTATTTAAAATTTTTTCCTTCTTTTAATCATCGAAGATCTCTATGAAACATACCATTCCACGGCCTTCCAGATTTTGTCTCGCCAGGTGTTGCGCTCCTCTCCGGAGGAGGTGTGAAACAAATACATCTCAGGAGTGTCTGAGGATGCGGAGATCAGAAACATGGCCTTCTCGTCATGAGCCACTTCACGCACAATGAGCTTCAGCAGTGAAATCACTGCAGGCTTACCATCCTACAGGGGCAGAGAACATGCTGACATTTAATGATAATGGCAACTGTATGCAAGGGATGTCCGTCACTATCGATAACATCGACTTTTCACTTTCGATTTTCAAATCGCTTTCACGCGTACACTGTCTAAAGGCATAAAATTTACGGACACCAGAGAGACGCTTCCTATATGCGGGGTATTGAAATCCCTTTGAATTTACGATCATGTGTACTCTGTGTATAGGGAGCAGTGGTATGGACCACACATTTTATAAAATACGATATCTGTCAATAACGCTCAGGATCTATGGCATACAACATCCTCCTATCAGTCATCTCATCTCACCCTACTCTAGTCTCTACACGTAATAAGTGAAATCTGACTTTTTCTGTATGGAGCAGAGAAGACAACTTCAGTTTATAATTGTAGCATCTGTTGTCCAAATGAACTAAATGGTTTTTATTTCTATAAAAAAGCAAAAAGTCAGTGGTGCGGTGCCACGTGGGCAAGCCTACTCTACGATATACATAAACAAAATGCAAATGATTACATTCTGCTCACCAGAGAGGCAAAGGTAAGTCTCTGATCTTTCTCCAGTAACAGTACCAAAACGTCTGACAACAGCAAGACAAGGACATCTAAAGGAATAAGAGAGAAAATACTGAAATTTCTGTCACCTATCAATTGACCAATGTGCAGCAAAATGATAAAAAAAGTAATATAATGGCTTATAGCATCAAAACCATACTATTTTAGTTTAAGTCCAGGCATGATTTTAACAGATGTAAATTATACAATGATCACCTTTGCTTTTGTTGGAAGTTAACCTCCAGTTGAGCATGCCCTCGTGAAGCAGCCTCCTCCCGCCCTGTACCATGTCTTCTCTGCGGAACACTCGGCCGTGGGTCATCTTGACCTGGGACTTGGGCTCCAGCTTACTGCTCAAGTCCCTTAGCCTTGCCGCTTTCTCAAACTCATCCACATGGGTATTCACTTGTGATATGGTCTCTTTCAGCAAGTCTAGACCTCGTACCAAGTTCTTGTGTTCCTCAGAGTCAACTGTCAAAATGATGAAAAATCGTACAACCTCAATATAGATGATTTATGGACATGTTTTGTGCTGTTCAGACACAATATCCATTATTAATGTGTGAAATAAAAACGGTATTTCTGCAAACACTGTTTAATCTGCAAAAGTGACATTAAAATATTAACTCTGACGTACCGCCAATTAAGTACTTTTTACGTTTTAAATTGTAAAAACAACACACCTGTACCTTGTATCTGTAATGGAATCAAACTGCTAAACTTTTAACTAAACTATTATGTTTCAGCTATATTGCATTTAGAATTATTTCAGCATTTATACATTTCTGTTTAAATTTTGAAATCAGTAAAAAAAAGTTTTAAAGGGACAATGTGTACTTTTAAATGCATTTTATTATTTAAAATCAATATTTTATTCATAAATATGTCCTCAATGGTGTACAAATGCTTTGGAAATCCTCGTCACCAGAAAAGTCCCAAATAGATTGTAAAAGGAAACGTGACCGGAGATTACAAAAAACACGAGTTAATGTCGGGATATCACCAGAAAATATATTTTTTCTTGAAAGCAAAGTAAACGTACCTTCAGTGTATTTAATGACACGTTCAAACAGAACAGGATACTTTGTGATGCGCTGCGTTATAAGGAGAATAATCTCTGGTATTCCTAATCTTCGTATTATAGACAACTGACATATTTTCTGAGGACAGAAAAGCAAATTATGATCAGAAAGTGAAATGATTCACTAAATATAACATTTCTTAAAAGAATATTATATAAAACAACACTATTTTTAATTTTTTTTTACTTGAGAACAAAAGGTCAGGTCTTACTCTTATTAAAGCCAGGAACTTCTTGTTTTGCATTAAGTCTTTAGAGAAGTTGACTGCATCAGTATGGTGACTACAGAAAACTCCATAGCAGTATTGCAGTCTGTCTCGCATTACACCTGAGAACTACACACACAAACAAACATGCAGATCAGAGAGCACCAAAGATGCACACAAAAAACATTAGAACAAAACCAGAAGTTAATAAAGAAATATTCAGGAAATTTTCACTCCTAAATGCACTGTTAAGAATACAAAATATAATCACATTTAACTATTCACAATTCCATTCAAAAGTTTGCCGTCCATACGATTATTTTAATGGTTTTAAAAGAAGTCTCTTATGCTCACTATGTTGCATTTATTTGATCAAAAGTACAATACTAATATTGTGAAATATTATTACAATTTACAATAACTGTTTTCTTTTTTCTAATGCATTAGAATGATACGACACATTTTCTTAGAACTTTTCTTGTCTTGTTTCTTAGAATTTTTCTTGTCCACTTGCTATAAATTTACTTATTTCAAGATGATTTTAGTGGATGTATGAAATGTGCTAACAATGTAGTTCATCACATTACTATAGACATATTCCACTAAAGTGTCAAAATACCTTTTTTAAGTTAAAGCAAAACAATCAATCTTTGGCTTGAGAAATGTGCATAACCTATTTTTTAAAAATTTATGTTTTTGGGGCCACTTTATGGCATCCTAATTTAATGTTAAAACAATAATTCCATTCATTTCAGGAAGCACCTGCTGCTTAGCTCAGCTCTGGGGAATGTGGATTCAAAGATCATATAAACGGACACTGGATATAACTGACAGTTTGGTGATCCAAAGTATGCAGCTAGAGAAATCAGTCTTTGTCGTATAACTAGCTATTAAGCCTCAAATATAAACTTGCCTGTCAGGGCATCTGACATATCTATGTAGACCCCAGAGCAGATAAAGATACCTGTGCGATGAGGATGTCTCCAATACTGTGGATGCAGTAATTCTGAGTACTGCCTGCCTCCATGGAATCGACTCTTCTCTGTTTAAGGCGGCTGAGGAAAAGCTGGTGCACCTGCAGCAGGTTTTCCACCTGTGGAAAGAGTCTTTCCAATCGCGTCTCATCCATTTGCAGGGTCTCACGCAGTTCTCGCACGTATACGCCCAAAACCAGCTTTAGCGTCCGCACGTGGTTTATTTCAGTCTGAATCAGCTCTGTCATAAAAACCACATACTTTTTTAAAAATTTCTACGAGACAAAAAAAAGTAACAAAACAACTTATCACAACCCTTACCATGTATTACGTCCTGTCTTTTGATTGCATCTTTGGAGAAGTTTTTTAAATAATTCTGGTCAACAGCTAAACTCCAAGTGGGAGCTTCAAAATCCCGAGCATCTGCTTCCAGATCTTCACGCAGCGCATTATAACGACCATCTGTGTAGAAGAGGGAGTAAATATACACTTCATTGACATCAACAAACAACACCTGTGATGACAACAAGCTTAATGGCTACAGTAACTAAACAGGTTAAATAGCCAACCGTCAATATTGATGGAGTCAGTAGAATAGGTGGACAGGACATTTGAATCTTCTGGCAAGGACTTGACTCTCACAGAATCGATTTCTTCCATTTTGTGTTCTGAAAAATTAAGACAGCCAGAAGACAAATTAGTAAATTAGTATTAGTACAAGTATAAACTCTTTAAATATATATATATGCCAATGTTGCTTCTTCACAAAAAAGCTGCTATACGGTTAATACATTTCCTGTCCAGGATGCCAGAGCACTGACCTGTGGCCGTAGAGATAACCAGAGGCGGTTAAAGGCTGGAGGACGCAGGTTTATCTTTGCTGTAAGAGGGTCATGTCTGCCAGGTAAGTCATGGAGCAGATACAGCCAAATGCAGGATGAATAGTCTCGGTCAGACCTGAGCATGGAAGCAGAAATTTAGCTTTGGGTCTGTCATTAAAAGGAAATTTCTGGACAAAATACAAATTTAGATGCATCAACATAGTTTCTTCCTTGTATCCTTGCACAGACATAATGTAGAAGTTACTGGGTTTCCAGGATTTACATGTTTATATTTAGTTGAAAAGATGTAAATGGATTACCATTCTTTTGCAAACTATGGGACAAGTGGAAACTATTTTTTGTGGTAATTAGCAATATTTGACAGTTTTTATAAACGGGAATTAACCTTAAATGTCTATTTAAATGGGATCAAGTAGGGCACTTATTTGTCAAGTCTTTAAAATTGAGAAAAATAATTTGAGAACATTAGTCATTATACAAGTAATTTGTGCAAATTTAATTGGATCCATACACAACATAAGAACTGAGTAAGAACAAATTAATGAAGGTGTGTTTTTAGAGAAGTTTTAAAAAAATGTCAGAGTTTGGACAGATCTGATATTTGAGGGTAGGCTATTCCATGGGAAGCTTGGGTCCATAAGCTGCGAAAGCAAGGTCACCCTTATTTTTTAGTCTGGTCCTGGGGACAGAAAGTAAGTTGAATCCCTCGATCTTAGTGATCTTGACTTAGAATCTGGGGTGAAACGGTTCAGATAGGTACAGAGGAGCTAAATTCTGCAAAAATTTAAAAGCAAAACTTTAAAATCTATTCAAACTGAATCGGTAGCCAGTGAAGCGATTCAAATTTACAATTTCCCAATGAGGCGTGCAGCTGCCTTTTGGACTAATAGTAGACGGGTGATATGTTTTTGAGGAACTCCAATATATAAAGAATTACAATAGTCCAATCTGGATGTTACAAAAGCATAGCTAGACTCCCAGATTCAGAAAAAAGCCTGCATTATCAATCCAGACCCCCAGATTACGAATACAGGTGAAACTGTAAGGTGACAGCATTTGAAGGTCACAAGCATGTGTACAACAATCATAAGGCCAAACAGGATAATTTCCGTCTTGTTTTCATTCAGACTCAAAATGTTACCAGTAAGCCATTGTTTCAGTTTATCTATACAGTCCAGTGGTCTTTATAGCAGCCTTGTCATCACGATTTAGAGGCAAGTAAATTTGGGGATCATCGGAGTACAGGTTAAAAGAAAAGAACATTCAGGTATGATCTGTTTTGGCTTGACTCCAGCACACACACATGTTGAAGTGGAGCAGTGATCAAGGGAATGCATAAACTTATAAGATGATAAATGATAAACTGATGTATGGATTCAACATATACAATAGATTTCATTACAATGTAAGTCGCATTGGATAAAAGTGGCTTGCCAAATGCAAAGCATCAACACCAAGGCTTCTAGACACAGGCAGGAGAAAGGGTGTGCTAATGTAAGACTCCAGTTCACTTCTGAGAACACAGGATAATGAAACAAATCTGTTTCTTCTCTGAAACAGCAAACTGGTTTTAGTTTGTCACATTCCTATGCTCTTGTCAGACAAGGTTAAAGAGCAGAAGACATGACTACAGTGAACAGGCTTAATGGATCTTTATTTTTTTGACTAGTTTTTTAGCAAAAATAGTATTGGCAAATTTAGAGGAAAGTGAAATTTGAATAAAAATGTATATTTGCATGGATACAGTCTGAAAGAAATGAAATGTTTCCTCCCGTTTCTGGTATGTAGCTTTGAAGCATAAAAGAATTTTTTTTTTTTTTTACACAAACTCAACAGCCAAATATACAACTGTATTTGTATATATAATCATTTACATGTATAATTAAACAGTTTCTTTCAAAAGTTCTATTTTGTGTTATGAAATAAATTAACACATTTAATGAACATTATTACTTTTATTATGCAAGGACATCTTAACAATTTGTCAAAAGTGACAGTGAAGATATTTATCATATTACAAAAGATTTCTATTTCAAATAAATTGTTATTTTGAGCTTTCTATTCATCAAAGAATCCTAAAAAAATATTAGTTTCTTAGGGCCTACTTCTATCCTGTTTTCCATTTTATGGTTTAATATTAATAAAAAAGGAAGTTTAATCATTTGATTTAATTTAACATTTTAATAATTATATATATATTATATTAGAATTATTATATTTGCCAATGCTCTCACCATTTCCTCATCAATACCTATACTACCACCTTGAACTATCCTGAGTGATGACTCACTGAAACTGTATTACTAACACTTCTTGTGTTTCCTGCCTTGAATCGCTTGTATTCCTCAAGCTCCTGCAATGAATAATTGTAAATGTAAACCTGAACCAATGAACAGCTGTATCTGTATTAACTAATGTTAACAAAGATCAATACATAATTTAACAAAGTTAACATTAGGTAATGCATTAGCAATGAATGAACAGTATTATTATTTCTTTTTATTGTTATTTTCAGAAGCTTTTTCTACTGTACAAAACTAATTATGCGTCAGTTTCTTCAAGATAAACTGAACATTTGTTTGGTGGGTTTGGTAGTGAAGATCTTCGAGTTTCTGTGTGTATCTGACAAAAGTTCTACCAAATGCAATGGTGAAATGTTTGTGAGGTGACCTCTGCAAATAGCTCTGGAGATTCTTTATGAGGAGTGTGCCGAGCAGAATACACTCCTTTCAAAAACATTTTAAAAGTGTTATGTTCACACTGCAAGCCATAGTGGTCAATTCCGATTTATGGTTCAGACTCGATTTATCTGTACAGCTGTTCACATTGTTGCTTAAATGTGGCCAACATCAGATTCCAGTGTGAACAGATTATGGTCCTGAACTGACCCGCATACGAAAAAAAAAGCGATAAAAAGACGTCACGCTGCACACTTTCATACGGAAGTAATCACAGAGAACATTAAAGTGATTACGCATTTATTCATTAGTGTAATCTCCTGGGGAAGACTGTGAATTTATGCATAGGTAATATAAAAAAACAAAGATTAGGAAAAAAGAGACCAGAGTTTTTAAACATATGATACAAGCCTCCATGTTTTGCTTGTATAGAGCCGTCTGTAATACTTATAAGTTCTGACACATCACTGTCCTTCCACGTCTACCTTTCACAACGGTCTTTAAATTCAGGTATGTATATTATCTTTGAAGTGACTTCCATGACCACAGAATTGAGATGAATGTTGCTCTAGACTAGAGTGACATGAAAGTCACATAAATTACATTATGACAACGGTATTGTTGTCATTTAGGGCAGTCAAACAAATAATCACGATTAATCGCATCCAAAATAAAAGTTTGTGTTTACATAATATATGTGGGTGCATTATGTATTGTGTGTGTGTGTGTATA
>JAOTRC010000039.1:19304747-19318255 GCA_027497675.1 Cyprinella lutrensis
CAGATTGTATTCGACCATCTGTATTGTTATGTTGATTATGTTTATTAGATTTGAGTTTTAATTTATAATAACCCTGCTTCACGTGTTAAAAAATTAAACAAGAAGCCAACTATATTTCCTTAAGTAAACAAGACAGTAAAGGAAGTGGATTGGTTTAAAGGGGAGAATATAGAAATAAATCGAACGTGGAAATTGAACATGTGTGAGATGAGGCCAAATAGCCTATAACTATAAGAGAAAATAACTCACAATAATTAACTGCGCTCGAATGACTTTGCATTCCACTTTTTAATGAAAATGGAACTTTGCAGTCCATATTATGGCACAGTGACATCACTGCAGTCCACAGAACCTGCTCTCTGGTCACTGTCAGACCACTCATCTCCTCTTGATACATGCAGTTGTCAAGTGTAAAGCGATGGATAGCAAAGCAACAAAAAGCGTCTTAGTTCCGAGTCATCCTCTGAAGGTGCCAACACTAACCGAAATCTGCTGTCTCTTGGCATTATCTTGGCGCCTGGGACTGGCAGCTGGTGAAATGTCCTTCCACCACGGCGAATACTTCTTTGTCTCCTCCTCATGGGCCGAGGACGACTGCTAGATGTCGTGGGACTTGTGGGACGAAGTAATAGACTGGGGTGGAGAGGAAAGGACAGTCCCTAGAATTAAGGACCCGTGGAACGAACCCAATCCGCTATCCTGTCAGGTGCAGGATTGTGAGGAGACACAATAATGTGGAGAACAAGAGGAATTTAAAAAAAAAAAAACTGAGGTGCCTTTTAAAAGCTGGAGACATTCGAAGACCGAAAGAATCCCATTTAGGCTGACATTGTTAAACTTGAAAAGATAGATTTATATTAGATATAAATAAAAGACAACTTCCTGTTTGTGGGATGAACTTTATCATGATCTTGCATTTTTGTCACATGTCTCTTCACAGTTTAGTTACCACACAAATTGTGCGAATTTGATGTAAAACACTTCCTTTGATAAAACTATCCTCCATCTATGCCCTGTGCTTCGAAAGACTTTCTCACAACCACTCACAAGTTCACACGACAGAAAAACACGACAGAAACACACCTATTCGCTCTTCTTGAATGCACCTCACTGCTTTATTTACAGCAGTTATTTCCATTGATATCAAGATTTGACATCTGAAGCCAAAGGCATCTAGTAGACACTCCTGTGCATCTTGGAGTTGCTGGCTGATCAGAGGTCCAGGATGATTAGTAGAATTTTCGGATTAGAAAAAATAAAGATTCGAGACAAACATGTAAAAACATTTCTACAACCGGCAATAACTCGAACGACGACATGTCAACTATGTACAAAAACATCAATAATATATTTATATATACTTTTATCATCATCTATACCCACTAAAATATATCAAAGCAGCAACTATTGGTCAATCTGAGGAACTCTTTTAGTCAAAAGTCCTGAAAAAAAGTTTAAATATCCTTCAGCTGTAAATGTGTGAACACCAGGAGGGGAGGGGAAGAAGAAAAGGAGCACAGGCAAGCAAATAAATAAAAAAATAGAGTCCAAAAATCTGTTCGTTCTCTCTGTGTAGTCTGGAATACTGAGTAGCAGTTAGAAAAGCAGTGTCTTCTGTACCTGTAGACAGTTTGTTCTCGGAAGGACGCTAAATGTCATCCAACAGTTCCCAAGTTCAACAGGTTTGCCACCAAAACCAAACATGTACAGATTCAGACACAACTCCATGTTGTCATGACATAGGCCACAAACAGAGTAAGGGCACTTCTTTTTTTTTTCCATCTATATTTCTGGAGAGAGTTGGTGGATGAGGAGAGAGTCTGAGGAGATGTAAGGTTTAAAGCAGCCTTCTGGTTGTCTGAGGTTAATTTCACAGTTTGTTCCATTTGACCAGTTTGTGAAACTTGGCAATATATATATATATATATAAAACAGAAAAGAAGCAGTTAATGTGTATTTTCTTCTTCAAATAAAAAAAAAAAACCCGCACCAGTATCATCATCATCATCATCATCATCATACTGAGGCAGTAAAGAAGAAAACAAATGTCCTGAGATTCCTTTCTGAAGGGCTTCTGATATAGAGCTCAATAAAAGTGAATCTATAAAATGATGAGAAAAAAAATATTCTAATATAGCTTGATGGGGTTAATAATATTAGGAAGGGTTAGATCGGGGTAGGGATAAGATGCGTCCATTTTTCTTGCTGCCGTTCATATGCGTGTACGGCACATGCTCCTCATAACTCCCTCGAAGGCCCACGGATGAGCCCTCGTCGCCATCTAGACAGCACTCCCTCTGAGAGTACGAGGAAGGGTCCAACGGGATGCTCTCCATGTTCTCCAGGTCCATATCAAACTCTTCCGTCTCAGGCGGCTTGTTCTCCTCACTGTAGAAGAAGGAGACCTCCTGAAAAGAGGGATGCAGATCCTCCCGGAGCATCTCGATGATCTCCTGGAAGCTGGGCCTCATTTTGGGATTGTAATGCCAACTCATCTGCATCAGGTTATGCCTGGAAGATCAGGAAACAGGAGACATGTCAGTTAAAGACTGATTTCCTTAAAATTCCAATACGTTTATTAGGCTATAGGCTATATTCATGGCGAGATCAAAGTGGATAAAAAGTCATACAATTAACAATAAACTATACAGTAGGAGACGTTTTGGGGAAATAGTCTCATTTTACCACTCCCCCAGAGTTAAACAGTTGAGTTTGGCCGTTTTTGAATCCATCCAGCTAATTTTCTAATATTTAAAAGAATATCAGTAACTAGTAAATATTATATAATATAAATAGTAAATAGTAAATATTTTTTTCCTACTATGGAAATCAATGAGACCAGAAACTGTCTGGTTACTGGTTTTCTTCTAAATATCAGAAAATCAGCTGAATGGATTCGAAAACGATAAAACTCAAATGTTTAACCCTGAGGGAGTTGTAAAATGAGCCTATTTCCCAAAAAAGTGGAGTATCCCTTTAAGACTAATATAAGAGAATATGTCTAATACATTCAGGTGACAAATATCAGCTACACACATCTATGAATTAAAACATTGTCTATTTACATTAAAAAAGTGCAGTCCAGTCAAATATGTTTAACAGTCATTGACGTTTGATAAGGAAAGCATGATGGTGGTTCCTCACCTTTCAATATATAACCGTGTGTTAATCTTAAATGACCTAAAAGAGACTATAAAATTCTTATACTAGGATTCATTTGCTAATAATTTCCAGCTTGTTACTACTTGTCTTCTTGTAAGGAAAAAAAAATATTTAAAAAAGATTATAAAACAATTATAAACAAAATGTTAAAAAGAAAACTAGAAAAATCTAAATATTTTGTAGAAAATACAGAAAAAAAAATGCATTGCTTAAAATAATAATATAAAAAGATCAATATTTTGTGATATGCAGGTGAAAATATTGTCAGGGCAAGTAGACATCTATAACTACTGGTCCAACTGACGAAGCAGAAAAAAAAACCTTCATTATGAGCCCAGATACAGTAAGTTTTGCAATAAACACCTACTTTGAGATGTTAACACGTGCACAATTTCAGTAATACACTCACAATCTGTCTGCGCAATTGTCAGGTCGGTCCAGGTATCCTCCCTCCATCACAAACTTAAGGACTTGTTCATTGGACAGCCCCTGGTAGGGCTGCTCAGCCAGAGTACTGATCTCCCATAACACCACACCGAACGACCTTGACAAGCACAACGTGGGTCATTAGTGACTAAAACACTCCCCTATGGATTGCATGTCGTTGTATAGTTGTTTGTGTGTGTGTGTGCACGTGGTCGGCTCACCAGCAGTCTGAATGAGCGGTGAAGACTCCATCCTTCAGCGACTCAGGGGCCATCCATCTCACAGGAAGCAGACCCTTCCCACCCTTTCTGTAGTAATCCGTCTCATAAATGTCTCTTGTCATGCCAAAATCTGACAGCAGTCAACACAAGACAAAATAACACCATTAGAACGCGCTTAAAATAATACATGACACAATCCACGAACGAGACCTATTACAACACATCCCTGTGCTTCATCCACACTTGTACCTCCTTTTTCATTAAGAGTTTGCATTCAGCATCTAATTTTGGCACTTTTGTGTGGCATAGCTAGAATATTTTACTAGCTTTGTGAGTTATTTTATTTCAGAAATTTGCATACTAGACTCAAGAAGATAGTAAATCATGGGCTAATTTAAACTTTAATCTTTAAATAAATATACTCCTATCACATTACGTACCACCAATTTTTACGGTCAGGTCTTCGGCCACCATGCAGTTCCTGGCAGCAAGGTCACGGTGCACAAACTTCTTGGCGTTCAGGTAAGCCATGCCATCTGCTATCTCTGCGGCCATTTGAATCATTTCTTTCAGCGTTGGAGGAGGCCGACCTGGGTTATTCTGTAACAAAGTAATCAAACAACACAGTAAAACAAATATCCAATATTTTAAAAGTCAGTCCTTTTTGGGGGGATTTTAATGTGTAATATAAACTAATCTAACATTCGACCTCCTTAAAACGGATCTAAAAGCTCTAGCGAGTCTGATAGTGACACTTCTGGTACGATTTGTTACCTCTGAGTCAGGTCTGAGAGAACGCAGGAAACTCTTCAGATCTCCATGTGTCATGAGCTCCATCACCACTAGAGTAGGCTGGCCTTTAGACACCACCCCCAGCAGCCTCACCTAACCCACAAAAATCATGTTAGTTACTGTACATATCCGTATATGTCCAGTCCAACCAGTGTTATTGCTAACTAAACCTAAGACTATTAAATCATTTTCAGTAAATCAAATAAAACCTGAAAAAGCATACGTCGAAAAAGGTGATTCATATTTTAGTTTTTACTGGCAATAAACACATTTATAATGTCAATTTTTTTAAAATA
Organism: Cyprinella lutrensis; assembly: GCA_027497675.1. Taxonomy (NCBI): domain Eukaryota; kingdom Metazoa; phylum Chordata; class Actinopteri; order Cypriniformes; family Leuciscidae; genus Cyprinella; species Cyprinella lutrensis. The sequence continues at coordinate 19,309,645 of JAOTRC010000039.1, forward strand.
AATTCTATTGTTTTAATCTTTTAATTCATCTAAAAATCCTGAAAAATACATTCCTTGGTTTACACAAATATATTATGCAGCTGACAGTGACAATAATAAGGACCATATTATCAATATTTGAGCACCAATAATAATAAATAATAACTGATAATGATTGAGCACACGAATCAAAATATATGAATGATTTCTGAAGTATCATGTGACTGAAGTCTAGAGTAATGATGCTGAAAATTCAGCTTTCATTTCACAGAAATAAATCACATTTTAAAGTATACTCAAATCGAAAACTCTTATTTAAATAGTAACACAGCATTACTGTTTTACTCTATTTTTGATCAAATAAATGCAGCCTTGTTGACTTGGTAACTATTAAAGTAATAAAATTTACCATTGAAATCAAAACTGAAAATATAAAAAATGATGATAAACACTATATAAACAAAACGAAAATAAGACTACAAAACATGCAGGCTGACATGCAAGAGACATGTCTTACCACATGGTGGCAGCTGAATGCCTTCATCACAGAAGCTTCGTTGAGGAACTCAATCCTCTCTCTGAGGCTCGCCGACTCGTTAACCGTCTTCACGGCAACACAGGTCTGTGGCTCGCCTTTAACTATGTCCTTTCCGATGCCCTCATACACCATGCCAAATGATCCCTGGCCTAACTCTCGCAACAGATTAATCTTTTCACGTGGCACCTCCCACTCGTCTGGCTCATACACTGCAACACAACAGACATGCAGGACACACAATGAAAATGTCATATTTGAAATGGAGCAGATCTCAAGCAAAAGAGAAAGTCATTTTAAATGTGATAATCTGTCTAAATCGATAGTTAATGTGATCAACTCTTCAATTAAAACATGTGCATCAACCCTCAGCATTTGCAGCTAAAGGTCACACACGGAGGGAAAGGAAAATTGCTCACCCTCATCTGGGCTGAAATACTCTGGATTTGGAGAGGTATAAAGTCGCCCAGTTGGACCTTCTGTTTGCCTGGTCAGATGAACACACAAAATTAAAGAAATTCATTACTTACCTCACAAAAAATACTTATGACAATTACAATACAACACACTTACTTTTTCTTGAACATGAAAAAGCCCACACTTCCCATCACAAGTAGTAAAAAGACACAGATCACCGGACCAATCACAATCTTCAGCATGTTGGATGGGTCCACACCTTTTCACATAAAAACAATGAAAAAATATATAAATATATATATATTAGGTGTGCACTTTCAAACCAAGTTATGTACAGGTGCAGTACCCAATGGAGCAAATAATAATTACAAGATAAAAAAAAATATGATCTATATACTGATATTAATAGGAAGCCTTAAATACCAAGGATTTTTTTCTTCAAATTAATATATTGTAAATACATTTAAAAATATTAAAATAAAACCCAAAGCAAACTTAACCAAATAAAAATGACCACACAACAAACCCAATTTATAGTAAAAAAAAAGAAACTGATGACATTTTCCATATAGAACTGTATAATTTTTTTTACCATTTTTCTCTAATGAAGACCAAGAGGTTTCAATAGTATTAGTGTGTGAATATTTAGTCCTTTTCCCCACATATATACACACAAACCTTTTCAAAAATCAGTTATGTGGGTCTTATGCATAATTTGATAGCTGAAAATATAATATTCATAGGCATTAAGGACAAGGCATCTTACGTAGGTCCTTAACATAGAAGTGTGTTGGCTCTGTCCACGATCCATTGCCTGCCAGGGAGGTTGCTCTGATCCGCACCGTATAGTTCCCAGGGTGCACCACTCTCAGCTTGCAGCCTCCGTCTGCAATATAATTCTTCCTGGAAACGCAGTGGTGCAGCTCCTAAGACATAAAGGCATGCAGTTAGATAGATAACCCATATTGCAGAGCACGTCGGACTCAAGCCACCCAATATCCAGTGGCAAAGGCTCTGTTTTTATCATGTTTTTAAAATCCATCTCACACTAATAGTAAGTAATACATATAAATATTACTCATCAGACTTTAATGAAACTGCCATAGGTCAGTGTAAACAGTGTTTCAAATCCATCAACCGAAAAAGGTGCAAGTGCCGCTAAGTGCAAAACCATCGTGTTTTGCTTTGCTTACAACAATTATTAACCTTTATATAATCATCACTTGTTTACCCGAGGCTTTTTGTTAAAACAGCATTAGGAACATTACTACTGTCTCCGGCTGGAACTCTCCATGGTTACAGAAATACACAGCTGATGCAATTATGCTAAAAAAGCTTGTTTATTTGGAGATATTTGGAGATTTCAACAGGATTGATAAAAATCAGTTTAAAAGTGCAGCCAGTGTTCAAGGGAGCAGAGTGCAGGCTTCGATCTCCATCCAGTGTAACAACTCACCTCTGTATCTCCCAGTCTCTTGTAATGGACTTCATAGAGAATAATCATGCCGTTAGGGGCCTTAGGCTCCATCCACCTGATGTGTACAGAGTACTCAGACACCTCATAGATTATCACACTCACAATGTCATCAGCCTTTTCTGTAAAAAAAACAGAAACAAACAGATAACAATAGCCAATAAAAAATAGCTATACTCAATGAAATAATGCATCATAAAATTACAATCCCACACCTTCGGGCATGGTGCGGGCACTGACGTAGGCCGCCATACTGCAGCGAGCTGGGTCACTCTCATGGTTGCAGGCATGGATTTCTATCTGGTAGCTGGTGAAATGGCGGAGATTGGAGATGACTGTTGACTCTTTGGCATGAACAATCAGTGAAATCTTATTGGCCTCTGCTTCCTCCTCTGGGCTACGAGTGGCAGAGCCATTGGGCAACGTGGAGGACGTAGTGAAAAGACGAGAGGAGGTCCTATTGGCAATGCCCACCAGAGATCTGCGCTGTCTTGATGGCCTGGGTACACAGAAACAGGTAAAGAGAAGGAAGTCAGTCTAGATTTAGGTTCAGTCTTCAAGGTGGGTTAAGTCCTTCTGTTGACATTTCCTATTAAAGCAGGTTGTTAGCAGAAACACACTCGTTATGAAAGAGAATTTGATTGGACAATAATACTTATCGCCTTTAACACAACAAAGATTTTTTGTTTTTTATTCAAACTTCAATTTGGCAAGGATGGATTAAATTGATTTGAGAAGGCCTTCTAATTCTTTCTAAGGCCTTCTAATCAAAGAATCAAAATCAAGGTTCCCACAAAGATACTAGGCAGCACAAACGTTTTCAACATTGTTGATAATAATGAGTGTTTCTTGAGCACCAAATCAGCATATTAGAAAGATTTTGAACAAGCATTTCAGTTCTTGAACAGCAAAGATTCAGTTTAATCAACGCTAGTATGTTTAGTTTTTATTAAACGTGCAATTCAAAAGCATATGGAACTGTCTTTTCTCTTATCGCTCTGGCGGTACTTTGATGTCAAACACCGATCGGTCTGTGCAGAGCTGCTTTAAGTCAAAAAAAAAAAAATCTGAGCAATTTGAAGTGGGCAAAACCTGAAGTTGGCAAACTTGAAGTGGACGTAACAGTAACTTGAAGGGGCGTAACTTGAAGAGGCGTAGCTTGAAGTGGGCACAACCTGAAGTGGGCATAACCTGAAGTGGGCGTAACTTGATGCGGGCGTAACCTGAAGTTGGCGTAACACGACGGGGCCTAGCTTGAAGGTTGCAGACAGATTCTGTTGCAAAATTCCAGTTCATTGGGTTCATTACATGTATAACCTCTAGAGGGAGCAAAGGAGCATTTCATGTGGTTGGTTTTAACTATTCAAGTGGTAAACCACTACCAGAGCACCACAGCCTTCAGTTATTTCCTCATATATAAAAGCTCAGAACAAGAAGATTCAGCACTTTTGGTGTGTTCTAAGATCCAAAGCATTTCCGAGGGTAAAATCATCTCAAGAAAAAACATATTTTAATGTCTAAATAAAACGAATCGGATACTTTTTATAGACTGTAAAGTTACTGTGAATAAAATGCGCATCTGCAAAACTCAACCATAATATGTAGATCTATGAAGGGTAGCGAGACAAACCACCTGTGTAAGAGTCTGCACTTCCTCTGAATGCGTTTTGGTTGTCTTCGTCAACATTGTCCATCCCTACCACAGACTAGACAACATCTTCAACCCAAAACAAAGATTACATTAAACCGAGGCCTGTACAAGGCATGAGAGAAAGTCTGTGTGTACATGGGAGTGTACATGTGTGTGTAACAGTGGAACGAGATCTTTAGAGCCAGCTGTGAGCTTCTGAAGGCCAAAGATACACATAGAAGGTGGAAGCGCACCAAACAAAAACATGTACTCAAGGTCTTGATGGAGTCAAAAACAACCCGGCGAGGGAAAGTGGTCTGACTACTGCTAAGACGGTCAACCCTGAGCTTAGATCTCTGGAGAAAACAGATGAACACCATAACAAACATGAGAATGTTCTCCTAGAGGCTCACTTCAGCTGAACATTGTAAAAGAGTCTTTGAATAGAAAAATGTCTGTTTCTGAGCCCTTAACACTATTTTGATAATAGGGGAACTATTTTGATAACTGATCTGTTGATTATTTCATATATTGAACTAGACATTTCACATCTTGCACTATGCTCTCCTTCAAACTATATGAAAACAGTTTGCAGAAGTTTATTTAATGCAGGATATATAATAATGTCAATAATGTATGCTATATATTGTCTATATATGAAAATTGCTTATATAATATATGCAATATACCATTTATACAAGAAAGTCTCTATGATATATCTATACTATATATTGCCACATTTTTTAAAAGTTTATATAATGTGAGCATACATATGAAAGTCTATATAATGTATGCGATATATTGTCTATACATTAAATGGTATATGTAATACTGTATATACACATGTTTATATGTATGCTATATATTATGTTAGGAAAATTATATGCTAAATAATATGCTACATTTTGAGTGCAAAAATAGTAAAAATGCAAACTGTTTGCAAATGTTTGCAGTTCTGATCTACACTAGTTAAATAAGAAACCGTGGTATTTACCTGAGCTCAAAGACTTCATTATGGAGGTAGTTCTCAAAGGTTTTGCGGTACTCTGACTCCTCTGCCTCTTTCTTCAACTGTTTCTCCGTTTTGGGGCAAGCGCAGCAGCGTTTATCTTGTCCCTGCTCCTCGGTCTGGTTCCACTTCTGTTCCTCTTCGTTGTCCACTTGTGTGGGGGCTCTGGTGGGTAGCTTCATTCCTGAACAACAGAAACACAAGGATTCGATTTTGTTCTAAAATCTGTTCGATTTTGTTCTAGATAAAATTCAGATTCTTACCAACCCCAAACTTTTGGACGGTAGTGTTTATGTTTTATATAAATATGTCCATGTATGTTTTCTAACCTTTCTGGCAGTAATCAAACTTGTAGAGCTCGCTAGCCTCTGGTTGCTGCTGGCAGAAGACTAAGTAGTGTGTGATGTTTCCATTCGGATCGTTAGGGGGCTTCCACTTCAGAATGATCTGAGATGAGGAATTTGACGAGGATATGGGGTCCAGGGGCACAGAGGGTTCTGAAAAACAACAACAACAAAAAACTCACCCATTAGTAAATAAAAAAAAAAACAATAATGATATTAAATAAGAACATGGCCAAAAAGCCAGACTAGTAGAAAAATAGACTCTTAACAAAAATATATTCTGGCTAGACCACATTTTCAGACTAAGTCACAGATGAGACAAGAAGAATAATGACAGCTTCCTCCTAAAAAGGAAGTAGAGGGGCACAATCGATGTGCGAACCCAACCGTTTGCCAAACCAGAAAGACAAAAAAGAGAGAAAAACCCTGAAGCGCTGCTTTCAGCTCTTGCCAACCAGCTGCTGAAACAATGTTTTGTAGCTTAGTGAATGGTTATGTGGTTTATCAGAAAGGAAAGACAAAACAAGCTCAAAAGGAAATTAGACAGACACCTAGCTGGACTGAAAGCAAACCACATTTATTTTTTCTCCTAAATCACGGCCTGGTGTGATGCTGCACACTGCTTGATTTCACACCACTGAAAGTCACCAGCGGCCTATTTTACCAGCCTTTGACCTCTTTTATTCCTCTCCCATACAAAGGCTGCAAGAGTACCAGTTCTACTGAAATAGATTTAAAGAAAAGACTAGAGAAATGACTACATTTAGTTTTAAACAGGTTTGGTAAGGAAATCATGAATACAAACGCTCTAAAGTGAACAGTCTTAAAATAGTAAATGGATGTTCTGAACAAGGGCATACAAAAAACTGCTCATCCCAATGAATCAGAAGCTCTTACTGGTAGCATTGGTGCGGACATAGATGATTTCGCTCTTTGCTCCGTGGACCTGGTGTTCATCAGAAGCGGAGAGCTGGGTTTTGACCATGATGGCGTACTGGGTCCACGGCTTCAGAGGGAGGATGAGGTAGCCGGGCTCTTGCTGTTCTTTTCCCTCTGTGGCGCGAGGTGGAGGGTCCACATCTGCTATGACCCAGCTGTTAGAGCCACATGCATCCTGGCCATCGAACTCAGTTACATTCTTAAATGGCCTTGAGAAACAGAGAGAAAAGAGAAATCACTTCATTGCATTGAGCTAGACACCATTGTAAAAATGGTGAAAATGAAAACAGGGCTGTGAGACGACAAAACATAATATATAGTGTACACTGAAGTTTCCAGAGGACAAAATGCTCTTGATTTCGGATGGTACTTCCAACATTCACAACACATTATATGCTATCTACCTTGATTATGGGTGCACCATACAGGATTTTCAGTTACTGTTTCTAAACACAACATTCAAACTTGGCCCCTTCTCTCCCCTGAGATTGACACACCCAATTGACACAAGCGAATTCCAGCTTTTTTTTTTTTCAAATATTGTATTTATCATGCATAAATAGCATTTTTTGGTACACATGAAAGAACAGTTACGCTAATAGATAAATGATTGGCTGGGGCAACACATCCACTGGCCAAAGGTTGCAGTCCAAAAATGTCTCGAGCACAGGAATTCAAGAAGAAACTGTGTCTCTGTAAACAAACACCACCGCACACTTCAGTAATTACGAGAGGCATTATTTTTGTATGAGTCGATACTTTATTTTTTTGTATGAAAATCCTGCAGAGTGCACCTTTAAGATCCATTTAAAAAAAAAAAAGTTGAGTCACTTACGCCTCTTTGTATAAAACCATGAATCCCAGAAGGTCGCGGAAATCTGGCGGCCAGAAAGGTTCCCATTTAATTATGATCTTGTCTGAAAGTGTGCGAATCTGGGTGAACTTCAAAACCTGGCTCTCACCTGGTCAAACACCAAAAACAATGTGTTCAGATTTATTTAAAAAAGAGCACATGAGCATAAAGGAAATGCAAAGCAATGTCCTCCTCACATGAAGCCTGATCTCCATTGGTCTTTGAGACAATGTCATTCTTTGCTTGCCGGCTCTTAGTGCCAGTCACCTCCTCCATCTTCCGGATCTCTGACATGCAGAGTTTGGAGTTATGATGGAAAAACATGCGACCTTGCTGGATGGACAGGTTGTGTTTGGTCCAGTCCCACAGCTGACGCAGGTTCTGGTTATCGAGAGCGTAGAATGAATAATTCCTGATGGGAAGTAAAACAGCACACAATTAACAACAAATGAAGAGGAAGGAATAGAAAGATGACATGGTGTCATTATGGTTGACAAGCAAGACCTGACAACGCAAATGGATAAAGCCAAAAGTTTGGAAAAACTTCCTATGAAGAAGACTCATACCCGACTTCCTGTGTCTCTCCATGGATAATTCGAAGCTTGCGAAGGAAAGATAGAGAGACTAGGGCATATGAGTGTCGCACTGTCAGGTAGCCGGTGATCTCCTCCAGCTGCCCGAGGTTAGCTTCCAGCTCTGCGGCTATGTTATCTAACAGGGAGAGGTAAAGAAGAGCAAGTTTAAAATCTATGAATTTATGAAAGTCTGCACACTATTAAAATGTACAATGAAGTACAATAAGGCTACTCTGTAAACATTTTATAGGTTTCTGTTATTTATTAAATTTAATTATTGGAAGTGAACACACACCCAAGGTGGTAATGCAGTCACAATGTTATTTATGATATTGTTATTTATTTTACTAATTATTTTTTATATTATTATACTCCTGAATGACTGACAAATAAATAATAAATATTTAATTTATAATAATATAAAATAAAAAATATTTTAAAAATATAATAAATGATAATAGTTTTTTATTTATAAATAAATAAATAAAATAAATGGATAATAATAATAATAATAATAATTATTATTATTATTATATAACTGGAAGGTAAATGCAACAACAGAACACAGTGATCAGAACCCATAATGGTTGCCACGGACAACAGCCAATTATAAAGTTAAGTCGTCATTATATAAAAACTAGAGCCCGACCGATAAAGGATTTTGAAGGCCGATACGATACAAATATTTTTGGGTTTTAAAATCCGATATTCCTATATATCGGCCGATTTTTTTTTTATTATTAAATATTGTTGGATTTCACACACGTGTAAAATAAAAACTAACTTTTCTGCACAAGATACGTTTGATACTTTTTCTCTATGTCTAAATGTTCACTCCTCGCAAGTATAACTTACA
>JAOTRC010000039.1:19322477-19339137 GCA_027497675.1 Cyprinella lutrensis
TGCATCTGAACTCTTCATATATAAAAAAATTAGGCTACAATGCATGGAAAGGAATATTATATACAGACTACGGGTCAATGGTTTAAGGTTGGTAAGATGATTTTTAATGCATGAAAAAACATGTAATGTTTTAACTGTACTAGACTAACTGAGAGCACTAAACTATTGCCCTCTACATTACATTAAATGCATTTGATAGAGGTCTCTTCTGCTTACAGAGACTGCATTTATTTGTCAAAAATTGGAAAAGTTGTGAAAAATTAGCTGTTTTCTGTGCAAATAAACCGTAAAATGAAATTTATTCCTGTGATTAAATCTGAAAATCACATGATCCTACAGATATCATCCTAATATGATGATTTGATGCTCAAAAAAAATTTCTGATAATTATCAATGTTGAAAACAGTTATATATTTTAGGGGGGGAAAAGTATTCTTTTAAAATATTTATTAATTTATTTATTTATTATTTTTATTACAAATGTCTTCTTTGCTATATAAAAGTATTCATTTAGTGTAAAAAATCCGGCTGCAGGCAACATGTGAATGTGTTTTGTTCAGGCTAACAAAAATGTCAGGATTTTTTAAAATTTCTAGTTTGCTAAAAATGTTTTTTTTTTTCTGAGCTTCAGCAAAATGATGACTACAACGCTGTACTATAAAACACAGCAGCATTTCTCGATACACACCGTAAAGACAAAGATAGAGACGCAGCACCACAGCAGTGTGAGGTAATATCCCATCCGGCCAAACACAAGTCCTGCCACCACGCCCACGATCATCCTGAGGAAACACCAAACACACACCGCAGGAATTTACACAGCTTTGGAGAAAACTAGATTAGTGATACTAGTTATATTCGGTATGAGGACAATACTGGGAAACGATACACAATTAAATATCAAAAGCAAATCAATTTCATTTCACTTTAGACAGTCACATTTGACTGTTACTGTACTTCATTTTATTTTTTGATTATTTACTGGATTTTATTTTTATTATGATGATTTTTTTTCTAAACTGTTTTAATTATTCTGATTTCTTTTGATTATTTTAATTTCTTCCATGTAAAGCACTTTGAATTGCCACTGTGTATGACATGAGCTATATAAATAAACTTGCCTTGCCTTGCCTTCATTTCAATATATTTTTTAAAAGGATATGTATATGTGCTGCAAATATTACTCAATAGCACAACCTAGAGTCCAAAATAACAGAGGATGATATTGTGTTGAAACAAAGGCCAACCAATGTCCTCACCCGACATATTTGTATCCAGAAAAGGCCACCAGGTCGATGGTGGTGAGGTCAGTGTTAACGGTCACCAGATAAAGACTGAGGAGCACAGCCAAAACCTCGATGATGAGCCACACCAGGGCCGAGCTGGCCTGAATGCCCAAAATCTCGGGAGAAAACCTGAAATCGAGAGCAGAGAAGCGAAATATGGTCAAAGTCTAAACAAACGAGTCATGACCAAAAACAGAGAACATTGAGCAACAGGAGGTCACGAGCGGACAGGACAATTACAGGAAGTTCCCCTCCCCTCTGAAAGTCCTGCATCATCAAAACACAGTTCCTCTCGTGATAATACATCTGATAGATGAAGATACAGGTCCATACGGGGACCATTCGGACAGGGAATGATGCGTATTTAAATAATTCTTGTTTTTTTTAAGGAATTTTGCAATGTTCAGTATAAATTATTTATCCACACATGTTTATTCATGTGCCTTGCAACAGGGTTTCTGCAGGGTTTAGTCAGTCAAATTTAAGACCTATTAAGACTTTTTTAGGACCATTACGATTTAAATTAAATCGTAATGGTCCTAAAAAAGTCTTAATATACATGTATGACCTACACGAATTTCGAAAAATAACTTCCTTTCTAAAGACTTTTTTTTAAATTGACTTTCTTAAGATTCTGATTACAGGGTATATACAGTATTCCTTAAGTTAAATTTACTACTTTTTAATACCTTTTCTACTACCTTCAGAATTTTTTTAAAAACCATCACGACACTGAATTAAGTGTTAATCAGCAGCAACCTTTCTATTATTAACACAGATTTTGACATTTATAACATATAAAAATGGCAAAAGACAGATAAACGAAAAGAAGATAAACATAAAGCAAATTTGCCTGTGAACGCTTTATGTAAATACAATATAGGCAGGTCTAAATCCGGGTGATCACAGATGATGTCGATCGACCATTGAATATGGCGTCAGCATCAAACATAGACAGAGACGAAAGATCTTTGATTGTGCCCAGATAAGCTAAAGCCCATATTTAAATGGACTAACGCAAACACAGAATAGGACACCTGATAGTCTGAAAAAAATAATACCTAATTTTTAAAAAATAATACCTCTCAGACTACATTTAACACTTTTAATGGCCTTAAATATGACAATTTTGATTTATCACTTTTTAATACTTTTTAAAACCCTGTGGACACCCTGATACAGTATATAAAACATTCATTTTAATATTAAAGTTTTTTTTCCCCCACTTTAAGTAATGCAAACGAAATGATGCTATAATAAGAATGCGGTACATTTAATTTGACAGGATTACTAAAAACGCATTTATCAAAATTAAAACATTGATCATTATCAACAATAATGATAATAAATAAATTATGTTCATTAACATATGACATTTAAATGAATAATTCCACAGGCTCAAGGAATATTCCTAGATGCAAGTATAATTTAATGTTAGTACACAGAATCTGTTGTCTGCTGTTGAATTCCACATATACAAAACTACAAATACAAAGAATGATGACATCAGTTTTTAAATATTAACACCAGATACATTTACACGGAACACTACAACAACATAACCAGAGGCTTTAAAGGGAAATATTTAAAACTATGTACATTTTTTATATATAAGCACAAATTATTCAAGTGCAATGCATTTTGTTTGTTCTGTAAATTTGTTTGCTAATTACTGCGAGTGGGATTTAGCCATGTGAAATTAATAAAAAATTAAACACATCTTCATGTCTCTTCCTGGTATCCTTTTGTGGATTTCGTGTGAAAATAACCAGGTATTTTTTAAATAGAGCGGAAAGATTTTATTTAACTTTGCAGAGATTCTTCCACATCAATCGTATTGATAACACGTGTAAATGTTTAAAGCTAAAGTGTGTCATGTTTACTCTTATCCCAGCTTATTTTGCAGCGAGAGTTATAAGAAAGTTATATGTAGGTAGATTTTTCCATAAAAGTGTAAACATTGAGGCACTATCAACACATTCAATCAATTTGTTTAACCACCCCGATCACCCCTGCACAAGAACACTGGCTTAACTATTGCCATGAGTTTGGAGAGGAACTATCAGTTTATCCAACCAATGGAAGATGGGGGAGTGTTTAGGGAAAGCTGATAAAAAATAAATAAATTCGTTATTTTTGCAAAACTGAATACTGTTATTTAAAATAAGTGTATCCTTGGGAAACAGCTGAGGAGTGGTACTGAAACTTGTTAGACTTGTAATGTAAATTAGAAGAATTAATGCCTGATTATCTTCTGTGGAAATTGACAGATGCCGTCAGTATTTCAGTTGTAATATTTAAGTGTTAAAGTGTTTTCTCAGTAACTCAACTCTACAGTCATGTCCTAACTTGATGTAACACTAGGTTACAATTGTAAATATTAAAACAATGACAAAATGGCCTTCTCTGCTAAGCAGCTCCTAAAATGGTGTAACCACATTCCTCTGCCTTTTATGTGCTCTTTATTTCCCTCATACACATGCACACAATCCCCATATAAACTCACAGTACAGAGAGCAGCACACTGCTCCCAGTTGTTTGACAAGAGTCATCTTGTAAGTCCTTCTCTCCCACTGAAATCAGTGTTTACATATTTGCAAAGTGAGCAAAGTTGTCTTGGTGGCTGTAAAGAAAAGTTTAACAATTATGTGCCAAGTTCCTAGAAATAGATTCTTTGTGTTCATAGTTGTTTCAAATGGCTTCATATCATATCATTTTCTAGAAGAAAATTACTTTTAAAGTGCCCCTATAATGCTCAATGAGACTTGGGTCTGACGTTAGCCGCATTGCATGAAAAGACGGATGCGACAGCTTGAGCAGACTAACAAATGTGCTCTACTACAACAATTCTTCCTCTTCTAAACATGGACTGCGTGTTCCCAGGGCCGGGGTTTATGTAAGTTAAAATTAAAAAAAATATAAATAACAGATAAAAAAAAATTAAAAGTAAAAATTTTAGGGTTGGTGATGTCCCTAACCCAGGAGGAATGTTGTGTAGTCCCTACCAGCCGTTTGTTGTAGTCCTTAAAAAAACGATTTCTTTAAAGGCAAATATCTTCCTTTGCTTTGAACTTTGAGCGTTCTACCTTTGGAGATGTTGTTTATGCTCATTTACATTACATTTATTCATTTAGTTGACGCTTTTATCCAAAGCGACTTACAATTGCTATATATGTCAGAGGTCGCACGCCTCTGGAGCAACTAGAGGTTACGTGTCTTGATCAGGGACACATTGGTGTCTCACAGTGGATTCGAACCCGGGTCTCTCACACCAAAAGCATGTGTCTTATCCACTGCGTCATCACCAGGGGTGGTGAGATTGCTCAAACAGCAACACACACCACACCAAATTTAGAAAAGTGAAATCATAATCAACCTCCCCTTTACACAAATCTCACAACCTAAACTTTTGATAGTGTGTGTGTGAATAGTATTTGATTTATTTTTGGAATAAATTAATAGATATAACCAAACAATTAGAATCACATCATTGAAATCCATATACGATTGTATTAGCACAACCCTAATGAACACACACACACACACACAAACACTAACCATCAGAGCTGCACACAAGGAAAGGATATAATAATGATTTGAGTTCAAAGAACAAGTGAGAGAGGAAGTGTGTATGTGTGTGTGTGTGTGTGTGTGTGTCCTAATGGAATATTGGCTCTTGTCAGTGATGTTAACACCACAACTCAGTCGAACAGAACACAAATCCTGGAGTTGGTTTAGTCCAATGAAAAGAGTCAAACACCTCTACTTCCATGACAACGACAACGACAACACAAGATGAGGGCTTAGAAATCCTCAGACCTGCCTTATGCATTACAATTAAGTACTCATCTGACTTTTAACCCCATGTTAAAGCCTCTGACAAGTGTTCAGTGATTTAGGCATACAACACTAAGCTTTCTAAAATGCTTGGAGACCTCACTGAAGTTTCCAAACACTCCTGACAAGCGCTGACAAACCCAGGGATCATAAAACGCCTGCTAAAAAAAGTAAATTTATGTAGAGCTTTGGGGAAATAAAGCATGCTGAGAAATACAAGAAAAAAAAAGAACGAAAACAGAGGAAAAGTTGTCATCAAAAGTGACTGGCAGAAATCCGAGCAGCTAAAATGAAGTTCAAAACAATTCTCAGTTTTTCCACTTAACTCTTCAATACACCTTTCCAAATACAGTGCTGCTTTTCTAACACAGATTTTCATTACACATTATGGTATATAACAAGTACGGCAAGTGTATAGCTGTTGTTGTTCACTTCAGTGTCAGGTGACACCAGGTCAGCCATCTAAAGAGCAAAACAACATTACCCTCTGTCCCTTATACATGACAATCCAGGGAGGGCCAACTCACCGCCTGCTGTGAAAAGGAGGGGAAGCGTGGGTTTATGTGTACACACATGTGACAACAACGGAGGTGCTAAGTTGGAAAAAACAGGCAAGCCACCAAGATTGTGTCAATTGTGTCAAAAAAACAATCTTGTTGACTCTAATGCCTTTCCGTGAAAATTCATTATCATCTATTCTTTGAAAGACCCTATCGTCTCTGCCCCTTTTTTCTCTCCCTACCTCCTTTCCCTCACTCTCCCGTTGACAGTGGATACGAGCAAATGTTGTGCACAGCGACTCCTGATCCAAGAAAATCCAGTCCATTTAACAGCCTCAACCGCAGACCCACCCTCAACCTTAACCAATGCGTTTGCTGGCTGCAGAAGGTAGCCATTCAATGTCCTGTACATCTATGAGAGAGAGCCTCTGTATGTTAACCCTTTATTGCTCACATGTCTGCAACCTTGAACAGAAAGACAAGGGGATGGGAAAACACAGCTACAAGAGTTAGAAAAACTTGTTCCTCTGCTCTGGAAAGATGTCAGCTCCTCTCAACTAACAGACCCGCAGTACGTTGGGAACTCCTTTCAATCCGGAGCGCTGTTGTCATTTAGTGGTGCATGTTTGACACATAAAGTGCGTGGCTAACTGAAAAGTGTGCTGTTACTTACATAAATCATGATTTATAATTTTCACATTTTGAATTGTAGAGCAATGTAGAACAACATTGATAATAAGAAATGTTCCTTGAGTGACAAATCAGCATATTAGAATGATTTCAGAAGGATCATGCGACACTGAAGACTGGCTCCTGAAAATTCAGGTTCAACATCACAGGAATAAATTCGATTAACACACACTATACAATGTTTTTTTTTTTTTTTGTATTATTACAATCATTTAAATCAATTAAATTTGTCAGTTTCAAAACACTGATTCAACAATCTATTTAAATTATTATTATTACTACTAACGTAACTGGTCAGTTGTCATATAAAAATCTTCGTGTGCAGATCTGAGTGAGACCAGGCTGAATCATTCATTGCTCATTACTTTTCATTCATTCATGTGTCAATCTGCAGGATTCAACATTGGGGTGGGTGGCCGCATTTATCAGAAACAGCGAGCTGCGTCCGATTAAGGAACTTCAATTAAGTTCAGCACAAGCAGAAACACCACCAGCACCTATGCGTAGACACTTGAGTTGGGAAGCTAAACTTCCATTAGAAGAATATGCAGAGCATAAGTGTGAGAAAGAGAGAGAGAAAGGAAGGGGTGTTAAAGAGATGAGAGGTGTGAGAAAGGAAGTGAGTATTTACCTTTGGCGCCGAGACACAGAATCTGACCCCAGCAAAAGCAGAGTCCTCTTGTTGGACATAGATCACATTTAGCTCAGTCTATAAACACACAACTGTACCACAGGAAAAGGCAGCACTAGAGAGTTCAGCCATTGTTTTTATGACAGCCGATGCCTGACACGTCGGCAAGTGACAAACACTCTCACAATCTACTCTGCCACCGCAAATACACACTAAGACACATTATAATATGTAATTAGCACCCAACAACAGTTTCGGTTAGGAAATGTAGGGTAAACCAGGACCCAAAAAAAGCAGAGCAAATAAACACCCAAGAAAAGATTAAAGCAAGACAAACAGACACCTTAACAACTTTTAGAGGAAAAAACAAACAAGATATCTCTCAAAATGATTTCTTCTTTAAACTGGGTCAAATGCCACGAGATTCAGCTCCTCCTCCGAGAAGCCAAAATATTCAGTGCTAAGATCAAAACAAATCACACGACACACACAAATCCTCATGTATTTTGTATGTGTTTTCAATGGCACGTCTTATTATCATTATGTACATATTATATGCAGCACTGTTTATGAAATTAAACTGCGCGCTGTGCACTTGTCAGACAAATTTCAAGGTTCATATCTCGAGGACTGCACTACAGTAAGGGGGCCCCTATAATACAACAGATGGGTGAAAGGATTTCCTAGAAAGAGTAGGGATTTCTGGGTAAAGCAGGGTAGCTGCAACGGCAATATACTGGCGAAGTGACCTGGATGGTTCTGTTCTGACAATAGAAAGAAAAAAAAATATCTGCAGAAAAGATTATCTGAGTAGTTCTTGCCTATGTAAAACACGCAGTTGCTAGAGTATTCTACTTGTTGATAGCTAGACCAAGTCAAAGTATTTATTAAAAAAGTTGTATTGTTTGTTAAGTCCTATCACTTACAATTTATTTATCATATTCTGGTCCTTGATATGAAAGGCTATAGCAAGAAAACTGTATGTATTTAAAAAAGTAACAGCAACTTAAAGGGATAATTCACCCATAACTGAAAAATCTAATGAAATATCTAGAGTTTTTGGAATGACGTGAGGGTGAGTAAATGGTGACAGAATTTTTTTTCATTTTTAGGGTTAACTATACGTTTAACAAGCTTCAAAATTTCATGAATCACCTAAATCCTTAGCACAAACCTAATTTAATACTGGCTTATGGAACAAACCTTAAGGCACAATATCACTCTTAGGGAAAAAAAAGGGTTCGTTGGGGTTCTATATTTGAAGCGTAGGGTTCTCCACTCAACTCCAAAGAACCTTTTATGCTAAAAAAGGTTCTATACTGACAAGAAAGATCACTTTTAGCACAAAGGTTCTTTATAGGATATTATTCATTCATATATTACATTATTCTGCAACATTTTGTAGTTGTAATTAAATAACCTGTTGTAGTAATTTAATATCACATTTTAATCATGCTGATTTTTAAAGGAGAAAAGCTGAAATGGCACTCTTCATGTGATTTTGATTAACTACATAAAATGATGTAAATATTTTCTAACTCCCACATCTTGAATTTTGTGATCATTCGCATGCATTCATAAATACATTTTAGGGTCTTGATGATTATTTCAATAATATGAAATATTTAATCCAGTAAGGACAAAAACAAATGATAATGAATGAACCCAAAAAGTTCCATATAGAACCTTTTTTCTGATTACAAAAAAACCCTAAAGGGTTCTTATTGAATTTAACAGATTGAATTTATGCTTTTATTCAAATATAAACATATATATATATATATAAACACACACACACACGCACACATACACAGACTTGTAAATAATCTTAATGATTTTCTTTCATATCAATCAAAACACACACTGCCGCATAAAGATTCAGTAAACAAATTAAAGTAGTTCACATAAAAATTTAAATCAATAATTCATGTTTTTACTTTTTTAAATGAACTATAACTTTAAAAATTAAACAAAATAAATATTTTACATTAGATTTCACAGCATTTACTTTCCAATTAAACTCAATTTGTTTCTCAAAAACTGTAGTATGCATGCTTTATTTAGAAAGGCACATGACTACAAGAGGTGTCACAGTTCAAAGTGCATGACAGGGCAAGCAAGCCATAAAATGGGATGAACTCTCTGTAGACCTCTGAGGCTGTCACCCTCAAGAAGAATATAAAATTAACATTGAGGACACTGAGACCCAAAGTCAGAGAGGTGACGAAGCACCTGATGACTCCACAAAGTTCCCAAGTTACTGTGCAGAGCTAGAAAAACATCCCTGTAGAACAATCATTTTATTAAGAAAGGACTGAGAGACTGGCTCAGCATTGCACAGCTTCACATTAGAGAGATTTAGTAGAACAACTACCTACTAAATCAATTTTAAACAATTCTAGAGTCTCTGAATGCCCTTGATAACCCTGTTTTAGTCAGCTATTGTGACAAGTGACAGCTAAAAAAAAATGTATTCAATCCATTTTGAAGTATATTGCTGCATTTAATTTAGAATATTTCAATAATGCACAAAAAGCATAATTAATACAAAGAAGTACATTTGTAATATCATAGACCCCTTGATCGCATAGGTTTTGATTTGACATCTAGCTAAATTATTCATGTATTTAAAAAAAAAAAAGCTATGGCTGTCAGGGCTTTGTCACTTCGGTCTAGTTTATTCTTATTTTTGTGACAGAGCCCTGACACTCCTGTATTGTCTTGTCTCTGTTCGAGCAGTGCACTCTCGTCTGTGTTCCCTGTTTCATGTTCGGAGCAGGTGTTCGAATGCCGGCACTCGTGTCTAGTTTGGTTTCGGTTATGTGTCAGGATTCTGACACTCATGTTCGAGTGTTGGTATGTTTTTGTGAGCGCACAGGATGAGCTTTCGCTCGTTCTCGTGCGCTGTGTCTTGTCACATCAGCGTGCGGTTTCGAATTAACCGGGCCGTACACTTTTCTGTCCACGTGTTTTGTGTTTGCTGGCCATGTGCTTGTGTTTTCGGAATGTTTGGTGTGAGCTTGTCATGTGTTTCCTTGTGCCACGTTCTCTCCTGTCTATTGTCTGGCCCCACCCATGTTGTTACACAATTATTGGTTCAGTTGCCCCATTTGTCCTCCCATGTTTGCTCCCTATTTTTTCTCCTTGTGTTTGCAGTCCTGTGTCAGATCGTTTTAGTTTTTGCCAGATTTTTTATTTTAATGAAAACATTTTTAAGCACATTAATCTGCATCGAGTCCGCCATCTTCCCACCACTGGACTTTCCACCCCACCAGCTACAGTATTGATCCAGCATGCACACTCTAGTTACATCCGTCAGCAAGGGACTGACATGAGGGAACTGTGACTTGACTACAATGAGCCATATATCAAGGAGGATTTCAAGACCTGCCTCGATTAGCCTTTTAGCCTGCGGAGATTGAGAAGCTGGGGAATCTTGGCTTCTGGGATTTCTTGTATCACATCTTCCATCATGGGGAGCCTGAGGCCCTGAACCCCCACCCCAAACGGAGTTCAACCACACTGACAGTTCCCCCCTTCCACCTACAGTCAGTGGAAGCTCCAGCCCAGCTCCGCACTTGATACCCCGCCTTGCCTGTGCTGACTGCCCTGCTGGCTCCAGCCAAGCTCCTGGCTCTGCCCTGGCCCTCCGCCAGGCCAGTTCATCCCTGGTCCCTCCTAAAGACTTTCTTAAATGCTCTGCCGGTACTGGCTTGAACAGGATTGTGAGCTAAACAAAGTCAAAAAGCATGAACACCAGGTCAACAAAACACCTACAACATACTATAATTTGGAATGCACAAATCATAATCTCTTATAAAGTATGACGAGAATGCAAACTAAGACTAAGCTAAGCTTCCAACAAAAAAGTAAAGCGAAGACAAAGAGCTAACAATACATCTTTTAAACACTGCATTTTATAAATATTTGTCTAAACAAACTCATTCTACAGACTAGACCCATTTAAGATTGTACTGCTAATTCGACATTTCATTTTACAAAGTTGCGAGCTTTCTGTTCAGCCACTAAATATTACAGCTGTGGAATGTAAATGTTTTTGAAATGCTGATGTGAACTGTCAGATACACAGGATTATTGAAAAATATCAGTCTTTGCAAGTACTCACGTATACATTGTCTTAAGTTATTGTAAACGTAAAATGGGGGGAAAAACACAGGGGCCCTATCTTGCACACTGACATTAATATCATTCCTATTTTGCAAGCGGCCAACCCCCGCCCACAAAGTTACTTCGCGCTTGATACTTGCATTTCAGATCATTAAAATAGGGCCCAAGGTCTCAATATGTGCTTATTAAAAATTTAACTGATTTTAACTTGAGCGCTGCTTTTTTAGAAAGCCGTGTCTCCATCTTGTGCGTGTTTACATTGGAAAACAATGGAAAAGTAGTGCAGTGGAATGGAAAAACACGTTCTGTGTGAACGACCCCATACTATTTCAGCAGTATACAGTCTGTAACCTGTGCACTGTACGCAAATTATCAGTATGCATAGACTACCAAGTTACTACATTAGCCCAAACGATCAGTATAAGAGAGCATAATGCATTGAATTCTGTCACCCACAATGCAATGCACCTGACTTGACTTTTCATTTCAAGTGCAATAAATGAACTGGAAGTAATAACCAGTATTTTTGAAAACAATAAAATGAAAGTATTAAATTAAATTAGCTTTTATTTTAAAACATAATAATAACAGGAAGCCACTTGCTGAATAAAACAATGACAACAAAATGAAAAAATGTAGTAAGGTCAATTGACAATGAACACAACCTGAGATTTACGCAATAAGTTTCTAAAATGGGTGACAACAAGCCATTCAGAACATTAAGCTGTTTTAAGAGTCCCAAACAAATTGTCATTTAAGCTTGGATCAAAAGACGAAATCTTATACTAAGTGAAACTGCGTCAGAGAGTGCACATTTGGTTCAATAGCTGGCAGTCAGTCAGTTCTCTTGGTCTTATCACGTGTATTTGGGTCGTTGTAACCAGTTTAGCCTGACAGGATGCTGTTTTAATGTGTGCTTACACATTCATTGAGCGCATTGAAGAGGATGTGTGAGGCAATAAGGCCATACAAGTGTTCTGCGGGTAGCCTAACACGCCAGAGATGTGCGCTCATTCTATGGACGAGGCCAGCGAGAAGAAGACAGAGTAATGAGATGCTAGAAGGACAGCTATTAATTAGTCTCTATGTTTTGGGGTTAATTGTGGTTTCAGAGAGGTGATGGCGCTATGTGACACACTGCAGGCGGTGAAACGGTTGCTACTAGCAGTAGACCCGAGACAGATGCTGTAAACACTTTCATTAGGCAGCCAGCCACCCGTAATAAAGGAAAAACACTCCAACATCACGATCAAACTCGCTCACGTTTTTATTTTCATTGCCATCAATTTGAGTATTGCAATGACAGTCAGGATGTTAAATTAAACATGATGAACCAGGATCATAAGACAGCGTCACACCAGACGTACTAATGTACTGATGAATGAACACAGGGGCATCATGCAAATAACAAAAAAACATGTAGGAAATGTGTTCCTCCTACATTGTGTTACAATAGTTTATTGAGACTGTAATGAACATAAAATTAAGCAAAATTAAAAGGCTTAAAGGGTTAGTTCACCCAAAAATGAAAATTCTGTCAGTATTTACTCACCCTCATGTCGTTCATCTTCGGAACACAAATTAAGATGTTTTTGATGAAATCTGAGAGCTGGATCACTCCTGCATACTAATCCATAGGCTTCTTGAGGAATAGAAACTTGCCAGCCTCGAAAAGTTATTAAAGACTTCTTTAATAGTCCAAGTGACTTCAGTGGCTCAATCTCAAGTTCATCAAACGACGAGAACACTTTTTGTGCGCAAAAAACAACAAAAATAATGACTTTATTTTAACTATTCATTTACTTCTTCAATACTTCTTTGGCATTTATTAATCTTAGTTCATGTTAATTTCAACATTTAAACATTTACTAAGATGTTATTATAATCAAAGGTTGTATTTGTTAATGATTGTGAACTAACATGAACAATACAGCTGTATTTTTTATTAACTAACATTAAAAAATATTAATAAATACTGTAACAAATGTATTGCTCATTGTTAGTTCATATTAGTTAATACATTAACTAATGTTAACTAATGAACCTTATTGTAAAGTGTTACCGTTTTAGTTATGTTGTGTGTTAGTTAGTTTCAATTTATTTTAGCTTTACTTTTTTAGGCGCAAGTTAAACTAAATTAAAAATAAGAAATGCTGCATAGTACTTCAGCTGACACTAGGTTTATAATTTTTTTTTAGTTAATATTTATTTAATTTCAAGTAACAAAAATGTTTTTATGGTTAACTATTATAACCATGTTATGTATTCTACAGGAAAATAAGTCACACCGGTTTGAAACGCCATGAAGGTGAGTAAATTATTCAATAAAAATAATATAATTTTTTGGGTGAACTATCCTTTTAATGACTGTATGTGAGATCTCTCTCTCTCTCTCTCTCTCCCTCTCCCTCTCCCTCTCTCTCTCTCTCTCTCTCTCTCTCTCTCCTGCCTATCACACGGACAGACAGAGACGCAGGGAGACCAAAGAAATGAACACCAATGCATAGGCCTGTCACGATAACAAATTTTGCTGGATGATAAATTGTCCAAGAAATTATTCCGATAAACGATAAAATTGTCATTCTGATACAATTTACATCTAAAAAAAATGATAATGGCATACTAACGACATACAACTTTTCAAAGATCAATACACTTATTTCTAAACCAAAAACAATGAAAGCAATGGACTCTCATTCTCTGTTAGCAAAAATGCACTTAAATAAATACCAAAAACAGTAAATAAAATGAATGAAAACAAAACCCCAACCTACCCTATGATAAATTATTTGTCATTAAACCATTAACACACAAACCACTGTTAATTTAACAAAAGCAAGCTGCCACAGCATGCATGGTCTGGCATGACTGAATGCGCGCAAAGTGCGCTCCCTTGCTAATTCCTATAAAGCTGACAGTTCATCGTGATGTCATTCATCTCTGTTATTATCAACGAAGCTGACTGCACAATGAATCTTTCATAATATCCACACTTTGTTTGTTATAATTAGAGGGTTTGCCAGCAAACAGAATTCAGCACTGTACAAAAAGTCCGTTTTGAGCGGTGATGGGAGTCTATCTTGCTTCTGATTGGCCAATGCGTTCAAGAAATCAACCCATATGTCTGTGATTGGCTACATCGCTTAACGCTGCAAACATGTTATAAATAAAAACACTGGCCTGTAATTCGTTTCTATTTTGTGTTAGTTGTTGCTTTTCTGTAAGAATAAAAATCTATTACTTGTTATGTTTTATTCATAGATATTTCTAGTTTGCGGGAGTCCCACAAATCATTGTATTCTCCCGTAACACACAGAGTAAGTGCATTACCGCTCGCACTCGGCCATCAAATCTTGTGCCGTTCTACACTCAGTTATGTTGGGAGAGCATGTCTCTAGATAAATGGGAAATATCGGCCCACGGGCTGGGTCGGGTCAGGTTTGGGCACGGGCAGAGAATCTAAGGTCTAGTTCACGCCAAAGAGCCGAGAATTGTCATCTAGTCTCTTCGGTAGAGAGAGACGAGGAAAACAAACAAGCATGCAAATGGAAATTATCGCGGCTTGAAAGATTTTCAAGATTTTTTTTATTGTGCGATTAATTGTTTATTGACTATCGGGACAGGCCTACCAATGCTGATGAGTCTTTGTTTGTCTGACATTTTGAAACTGAAGAAGAAGTGGGAAATAAAGGAAGAACAGAGCCTTTCTGCCATTCTTACGAATCCAAATCCCTTTTATATCTGTTTTGAACTTGTGCATTTAAGACCCTTGGGCAATTCTGTTAGAAGGTGGATTTGGACTGGAGAACTGTGAATTGGAGGCATTGCAGGCTGAAGACGGTCTGAACAGTGTTTAGAGAGGGAGAGAGCAGCCCACCTGCTGTTATTTAGTGCCTGGACACCCTCCTCACAGGGTAGAAAAACTGTTTCCAGAAGCTACAAAGTTTAATGTGGCTAGGGTCTACTCTGAGGCAAGCAATGCAGTTTAAAGCACTTTAAAGACATTCAACACCAAGGATTTTAAACACAAGACCTTTAGGAATGTAATGTAGCAGATGATTGTTTGCGCTTTCTGTGAAAGTGATAACCTCAGGTCTCTGGCAAGAAGTCAACTTCGCTGTTTTTCTAGTATTTTCAAAATAGTAGGCTCTTTCTTGTTATACAATACTTTTTGAACTTTATATTTATGAAAATAAACTTTTTAAGGCATTTAAGCATAACTTATTTGCACAGCAGTGATAAAATGAACAGGATGCTAAAAGCTAATAAAAGCTAGAATGGTAGATAATATCATACACAATTTCATGGATTGTTTTAGAGATAAAACAACAAATAGACTCATCTAAAGGATTATTAGGAACACCATACTAATACTGTGTTTGACCCCCTTTCGCCTTCAGAATTGCCTTAATTCTACGTGGCATTGATTCAACAAGGCGCTGAAAGCATTCTTTAGAAATGTTGGTCCATATTGATAGGATAGCATCTTGCAGTTGACTAAGATTTGTGGGATGCACATCCAGGGCACGAAGCTCCCGTTCCACCACATGATGTGGAACTCATCATCATGTTCAAGAAACCAATTTGAAATGATTCAAGCTTCGTGACATGGTGCATTATCCTGCTTTAAGTAGCCATCAGAGGATGGGTACATGGTGGCAATAAAGGGATGGACATGGTCAGAAACAATGCTCAGGTTGGCCGTGGCATTTAAACGATGCCCAATTGGCACTAAGGGGCCTAAAGTGTGCCAAGAAAACATCCCCCACACCATTACACCACCACCACCAGCCTGCACAGTGGTAACAAGGCATGTTGGATCCATGTTCTCATCCTGTTTACGCCAAATTCTTACTCTACCATCTGAATGTCTCAAAAGAAATTGAGACTCATCAGACCAGGCAACATTTTTCCAGTCTTTATAGGTGAGCTTTTTTGAGTGAAAGGAATAACATACAGTTTCTGTGTTACTCTACCAAAAACTAAAACATCTGTTTGGTTTTGATTATCATATCTATCGCTGTCACGCTCATAGACATTGCATTTCTTCATCATCATGAAACTTTATTATCTGCATGCGTTTCAAAGGCATATCAGTTTAAACTTCTGATATCTGAGCGCACACATCCGAAGCACGTGCACAGAGGTATTAATTAAACTATGTTCTTTTTCATGTCTTATTGTGCTTAAGCTATCAAATACACACAATGGTATGTCGAAAACGCAAAGTTCACATAAACAGTCGATTAAGTCTTTGAACGTAAACACTAAACATCAAGTAATGAAATCCCATGTGTCCATTAGATCTGTGTAATTAACCAAAGCAGCGTAGTAGTACATATTGCTATATATGATGTAAAAATGAATCAAACAACAAAAGAAAAACAGAAACTAACTTACGGCTCTTGTATGTACGGGATTCTGTCCTGACATGATTTTCATTTTTGGGTAAACTAACCCTTTAAATGTTGCTGTTAAATGCTCTGGCGAGGAAATAAACAGCGGACTATCTCCCCTTTTCCACCAAAGCATTTTGAGAGCCGGTTCGGAGCCGGTGCCTGCGCGCGAACCAGTTCTTTGTGTTTCGA
>JAOTRC010000039.1:19345796-19366582 GCA_027497675.1 Cyprinella lutrensis
GATAGATAGATAGATAGATAGATAGATAGATAGATAGATAGATAGATAGATAGATAGATAGATAGATAGATAGGTGGTGGTGGTGGTAGGTAGGTAGGTTAAGAATAAGTTTTCTTATTTGAAATCAGTCATTACCCTTCATTAAACTAATACTGGATATGATATTAGAACGAGACAACAATAACCTATACAACGGATTACAGCGCTGAGGTTAATGTCCAAATATAATAGGCTATAGTTGCGGTCAACATCTAAATCTAATTGTGTGTAAGTGATGTTCATTACTCAGTGTTAGAGTCTGTTGTGGAAGGTGTTGTTTGGAGGAGACTTGACATTTGTGATGCTTTGTTATAGACTTTCCATTAAGCCGCTCGACACTGTGAGATTTGTGTTGTGTTTTCTATATGGTCAGGATCAATTTACGGCCGTGTTTCTGTAGGAAACCATGTAGTGAGAGTGTGCAATCGATGAAAAAGACTTTCACATCAGTTACAGCAAATGCATTTCAGACAACTCGGCACTAATGAAGGCAACCATTCACTTGATAATGATTTGCACCTTACTGAAGCAAAACACACACACACACACACACACACACACACACATACACACATGCACAAAGGCGCTTAAATTTACAACTGTACTTGACTGATTGAGTGGTTTAAAATCTATGAGCCCTAATTGTCTTTTGCATGCCAGATTCCTTGTTCGAGTGTAATTAGGAGAAGAGCATAATGATGTGTGTATGAGAAATATAACTCACCCGATTAGAGTCCGGAAAACACATCTTGAGTAACC
This sequence comes from Cyprinella lutrensis, assembly GCA_027497675.1. Taxonomy (NCBI): domain Eukaryota; kingdom Metazoa; phylum Chordata; class Actinopteri; order Cypriniformes; family Leuciscidae; genus Cyprinella; species Cyprinella lutrensis. Next base: position 19,346,595 of record JAOTRC010000039.1, read on the forward strand.
CAGCTGACTGGGAACGTTCTGGAAAGGTTCTCTCAAAGTTATAAACAAACTCTAGATTAGATACAAACCCTGTTCCAGTAAGATTAGTTGAATGTTCACTCAGTTATCTGGTCTCAACATTCATGGAACATTTTTTAGTCATCCATAAAACTGACACAGAGGGACTTTAAATTGAAATCTGTCATTTTTTTTTTCACATGCAAAAGACAAAAGACATCTTGCACTTTAATGACGTGGAGATGCACTAAGCCATGGTTGGTAAGTCATGATTCATTTATTCCATGAGGAAAAGCCTGTCCTAGAGAGGGATGACCCATGATCTCAACATTGTCCTGCTTTGTTTTATGTAAATTTAATGAAAAAACAACAACAGTTTTCACCTTTAATCTGGAGTTAAGATGACGTGTGTTTTCAGGCCTGTGCGTGAGAGAGCGTGTGAAGGACCGATAAAGAGAAGATTTGATTATATCCAGACGTGACACTGTGATGTGGAGCCCAAACGCTCTATATGGAAACTGTTAAAGGATGATTAGGTCATGAGGGCATTTTTTCTCTTTCCATGATCAAGAGCAAGTGACTAATGCTGCTTTAAAAATAAGCAACACTTCCCATCCCGCTTGCATTTAACCCTCCTCGAGACTTCCATGAGCTTCATGCACTGAACTACTTGTGTTCCAATGAATAGAGACCAAGATCATAATTACAAATCAATAAAATCATTTTAAATGTCAGAATACAGTGGTTAGATGTTTACTTTTGCAATTGCTCATGAAGCTGTACAAGATAGGCTATGAGTTGAATTTGCATTAGGGTTGTAACTAAAAACGTGTGATATGATATAATATATTTACTTAAAAAGAAAAACGTAAACTTAATTTAATTCAGCTAGTTGCCAAGGCAAAATTAAGACTCATTCGCTAAAGTGCTAAAATAACAAAAAGCAAATTAAATAATAAAAAAATTATGTTGCCAATAAAAAAGAAAAAGGAAACTAATAAAAAAGGAAACTAAAAAAAACACAAAATTATTATTATTATTATTATTTAGCATTTCAACAATGCTAAAATAACACTGGCTCTGTGTTAAAAAGGTACAAAAGTTGTCACTGGGGCTGTACCTTTTCAAAAGGTAAACTTTTGTCCATTTCATGAGCAAATAATTACATTTTAGGTGTTAATATGTACATTTTGGTGGCGCTAATATGTACATTTTAAGTGTTAAAATGTACATTTTGTTAATATGTACATTTTAAGTGTTAATAAGTACATTTTAGGTGTTAATATGTCCATTTCAGGAGCTAATATGTCCATTTTAGGTGGTAATATGTACATTTTAGGTGCTAATATGTCCATTTCAGGAGCTAATATGTCCATTTTAGGTGGTAATATGTAGATTTTAGGTAATAATATGTAAATTTTAAGTGTTAATGTGTACATTTTAGGTGCTAATATGTGAATTTCATGAGCTAATATGTCCATTTTAGGTGGTAATATGTACATTTTAGGTGCTAATATGTCCATTTCAGGAGCTAACATGTCAATTTCATGAGCTAGTATGTCCATTTTCGGTGTTAATATGTACATTTTGGGTGTTAATATGTCCATTTTAGGTGCTGATATGTACATTTTAGGTGGTAATATGTCAATTTCATGAGCTAATATGTACATTTTATGTGCTAATATGTACCACTAAGGTACCAATATGCAGCCTTTGGGTACAAAAGTGTACCTTTTGAAAAGGTACAGCCCCAGTGACCTTTGTACCTTTTTTTCTGAGTGTAGTGTTATAAGACAGAAACTTTTCATTAGATAATCATATTTCAAATGTTACAAAAAAAAACATTCTTTCACTTCAGAAACATCACTAAATTATCTTTTTTGATGCACAAATCTAGTTCTCACTCTAGATCACTGTAATGCACTACTACCGATATGGTGGTCAATCCATCATGCTCTCTTAGGTCATTTGGTAGTAGGTACCTATCCAAGTCCACCAAAGGAGGGAGAGTGTTTTCACATTTGGCCTTCCAATGTTCGGGGCTCAGACCCAATCTCTCAGTAAATCTAGATTAAAGACATTAATTTGGCCAAGCATTCACATAATTCACCGCATAGCCTTTTACTCCAGTTATATCCGATTAAATGCATGTGATTATCTTTTGCTTTGAAATGTTATGAACAGCAGCTACGCTTATTATTTTCCATTTGCTTTTCTTTTTTATTTCGGGATGTCAGTCTCACAGTAGAGAGAATGCATGCATGCTCCAGTTTGGATCCAGCTTATATGAAGATTTCAGATGTTCACCAACCCCTGAGAGGACTTCAGATGACGCCAACTCTGAATCAGTGGACCACTGCCAAGTTTTCCATAGATTGTAGGCATAATCATTAGGTTCGCTTTTAATTATTGCATTGAGATCACTGTTTCTGCTTAAATTAATATGTGATAGCGTATAAGCAAACGACATGATTTGTATAATCTTGGAACCGTACTGAGATTATTTGACACTGTCCCCTTCTAAATTGTAACTAGAAGCATGCCTTTTTATGTAAAGCTCTTTGTTAATTATATGTATTGTGAAAAGCACTAACCAGCTATAAAAAATAGGTAATTTTGTTTTTTAACATTATGTGAATACCATGTAGGGGCCTAAATGGTAGCCTGCATTTTTTTGGGTTCGCCTACCTTTTGTAAATCACTGGAAATATTTCTGGGAAATTGTTCTGATTCGTTTTAGGTTGTATTGATGGTTATTATCATATCATTTTTTTAATAACACAATTCGGTATCTAGGCTACGTGCTGACAGGACAGAACGGGCCTCCCATCATCAACACATGTGGGAGTTCAGCGCTCTGATTGGACAGCGAGTGAGACATGGGCGTGGCATGTGCCGAAGCCTGGAAGAACACAAACACCGCGTTTCACAGGGACAAGAGAAACGCGGGGAAAGTGACATTTTAATATTTTCGTGCGATGAAAATGCATTTTACTTGATGAATTTGTTCCTACACGAGCAACCGAACTAGATGAAGTGCAATTATGAGCGTGCACTCAGTAAAAAGGTCTTGTAAGGTTTACTTTACGCATGCTTTATGAAACAACAGCGTTGAATTATTTGATACTTAGACAGAAATTGGAAAGTTGAAATATGGGATCCAAGTTGACTAGGCAAAGTAGTTTAGACAGCCAGGCGACGGTCGTTCGTGGGCATCGGCAGCATCATGAACGGGATGTGGAGAAGAAAAGTGGCGGAAGAAGAGAGTTTTTGTTCAGTTCTCTGATGCTTAAGTCCGACAAGCTCCCCGGAATGCTGCGCAAATCCAGTCCCAGCCCTTACGTCCGGAGAGTGGCTTGGGTTCGGGAAATCCACACCCTGCTGAAGGAGCAGAAGGGGGAACAAGCCATCGATGTGTTGAAACTGCTTAGAAAGGTACAAAACACAATTTATTAATAACCCACATTGTATATTTTGTTAGACAGAACTACAGGTTGTTGTTGTTGATGATGATGATGCTGTTGCAGCAGCATGATGTTTTCACTAAGAAAAAGAAAAAATCACAAGTGTGTTGTACTGTGTATCTGCAATGTTATATAGTCAAGTCTGCAATGATTTCTATTCAAATATTTCCAATAAAATACAATAAAATAGGTACAATTAAAGAATAATTAAATGTATTTGAAATAAAACTGTTAAAGTTACAAGCCTCACAAACTGTACTTTGGAAGTAGCATCGTACAGTATGATAATACCATAGTGCTTTGACATACATGTGCCAACCAGGGCACTATCAAAATACAGCATGATATTGACTGTTTAAAGGGTTAGTTCACCCAAAAATGAAAATTCTGTCAGTATTTACTAACCCTCATGTTGTTCCAACCCCATAAGACCTTCGTTCATCTTCGGAACACAAATTAAGATATTTTTGATGAAATCTGAGAGCTGGATCGCTCCTGCATTCTAGTCCATGGCTTCTTGAGGAACTGAAACTTGCCGTCCTCGAAAAGTTATTAAATACATCGTTAAAATAGTCCAAGTGACTTCAGTGGCTCAATCTTAACTTTATCAAGAGACGAGAACACTTTTTGTGTGCAAAAACAAACAAAAATAACGACTTTATTTCAACTATTCACTTGCTTCTCTATGAGCCTCTAGTCAGTTAACGTAGTGTGATAGCATAGAGCTACGTCACACGTAGGCTCACTATTGGCCGACGCAGTTCATGTGTGTGTTGCGTGTGACGTACAATGACAGAAGCTTACGCTATTAAACTAGTGACTCGAGGTAGAGAGAGAAGTAAGTGAATAGTTGAAAAAGTCGTTATTTTTGTTGTTTTTTGCGCACAAAAAGTTTTCTCGTCGTTTGAAAAAGTTAAGATTGAGCCACTGAAGTCACTTGGACTATTTTAACGATGTATTTAATAACTTTTCGAGGCCAGCAAGTTTCGCACCTCCCTAAATGGACGAGGCCTTTATACTCGATGTGCTCGCCTGAACACCGAAAACTATTCGCGCTCGTGCGGACGCATCGGTTGTAAACAAGGCTTCAGTCCAGCCGCCGAAATCACCCTCTCTGAGGCGTTGCAGGGTGCACAGGTTGCAGGGATGCACAGGTACCTCCGCGCTAACATGGCCAGTCCGGGGAACCTTATTCCGTTCACTTTGCACTCACACTACGCAACGCAACCAGCGCGTTTAATTGATAACAAATTAAGGTGATCGACGAAATTCTTAATGATCAATAATCGATCGTCGATTAATCATGCCCATCCCTACTGCTAAAACAATCTGTCACACACAGGCCTGAACTCTTTCCGCGCACTTCAAAACATCTCAAGACTCTAAATATTTTTACCCTTGTGTGCCGGTGAAAACGAAGATTTGAAATGATTATCGGCTAACAAGGGGGAGAAGAAAACGGGTGGGATTCTTCTTGAGGGTGTAAATTTATTCTGGGTGATGGTTTGAAAGTGCAAAAATGAAATAAGAAGAAGTACTTAAGGTTACATACTTCTCTGGCAATGCTTCTGGTTCCAACAGCGCTCGCTGAAGTCCCCGTTGATGGTGGTGAGGGGGCAGGTGGTTTTGCCCAGAACCGTGCCGGGGCAGACGTCTCCGCACTCACGATCATTCTTATTGGCCACGATGTAGTTGTCCTCCACCGAGTCAAGAATCATGGACCAGTCGAGGGTGGAGAGGTAGCAGAGGTCAGGGTTCTTCTCCACACGCACGGCACCACGGGTGATATTCATCAGACTGTGAAGACCGATCTCCTTCAGCTGCAGCATCTCGAACAGCACGAGTGCATAGTTGAAGAAGAGATTATTTCCTCGCACCACCGTGAGGTTGGGAAACAGGTCGCTGAGGCTCTCCAGGCCATAGACACGGAACAGGAGCAGGTAGTCTGTCACCACTGTCAGCTTAGGGTAACTCAGGCCACGGAAATCTTCTGGTTTAGTCGTGAACATAAGCAGGATCTTTAAGTGGCCTTCGATCACAGTGCAGTTCTCCAGCACCCGTAGGTTGGTCACGTTATTTCTGATGTCTTTACTTGGGCAAACTGCAACGACAAAAAGGACAGCGAAATGTTAATTGGTTCAGTGAAAATCTACACAAAAGTTCTGCAAAAATTGCTTACAGATGATGACCTTTAGTTTAACAGGATTTTTACAGTAAAGATCAAAAACAAGGAATGCAAAAATGTATTATATAGAAACCAATAAAGGAGATCATATACAGAACCATAAAAAGTTTTCTGTCACATGGTTAAATTCTCCCTTTGAGCTGATACCTTCCATATGACAAGGATGGTTAATGAAGATAATAAAAGCTCTTCCAGCAGAGATGTTTTTCAGGTGAATGCCTTGTCTAAGGAAGTGTTTCCCAAACTTTTTCGAGTGGCTTACCCCAAGGCATTTAACATCCTTCTGCAGGGGACAATATCTGCCCCTTTAAATTGATTTTTTAGTGCATTTTTACCTTTCTAAAATAAATATTGTTTTAAATAAAAAATGTTCAATAGAGAAATATGCAATGATGGTAAAAACGAAGAAATACTCTTAAATATTTAACTAAAACTGCCTGTAGGTGGTATTAAGACATTTATTCACTTAGTAACGAAGCAAGTGGCTGTTTTTATGAATGAGTCATTGAATCATCGACTCTCACGATTCGTTCAAAGCTGCAGATTCATTTAAAAACACCGGGGTGTGTTATAGTGCTTGGAACTATTATTTTATTGCAAAATTGAGCAAACAATACTGACAATAATGTGTTTAATATGTACATCACTTAACATGACCGTTTTGTTTGTTGAACTGTTGTATGATCATATTTGGTAAAAAATTGCATTCTTGCTCATATAATATATTATCAACTTTACACAACCAAGAACTCACACAGCGTATGTTTTTGTATCGAAGAGCATTTGAGATAGAGTTTAAGATTTGAAATAGATCTGCATGCACAGTCTGTGAATATTTGCTAGTAAGTGCTAAATTCCCACTTTTATAAAGGTACATTGTTAAGTACGGCAGAAATAATTGAATATGATTGGATGTCAAGTATTTCACCTACGCCATTTTGCCTGTTAAAAATACAAGTTCATTTTAATGTTATTTTAAGGTTGGGTAGAATGAAACGAACGGCAAAAATCAGCATTTTGTTCACAAATCCATCTCATGTACCCCAGTTTGGGAGCCACTGGTTTAAGGTTTTAGGCAAAACCCATAGATCATTTGATCTATCGATAGATAATAATAATCATATCAAGCGCTCAGATTAAAATAGATTGAAATTAATGAGTTTCTTCAAAAGAGTATGGAAACTATAAGATTCTTTAAAAGACTAAAAAAAACGGTAACAGACAACAAATAACACAACTGCTCAATTAAATAGAGGTTACAACAACACGAACACATAATTTCTACTTCCAGACTATTACATAACTAATTAGAGACTTTTGTTTCCTGTAAGTGCCCAGGTCCCTTTTAAATGAAAAATGGCCCCACTGCTTAGGACTTTAAAGATTCCACAATGGTTTAAACGAATTACACGCATACATGAACTCTGATGTGCGGTCAGCCTATGCATAACTGAGACCTTTCAAACACTAGGCAGTCAAAGCATGAGGCATTGGAAAGGTCAAAAATACCTTGTGCTGGCTACTTGTTTACACTACTTATAACAGTGGCCCCACCACAGGGATTCATGAATGTGGCAGTACGGAAGTTTTGGAGCACGAGGAAGCTGAAATGCGTAGTATAACCCTACTGACATGCATGTCCTCTCTATCTACACACACACATAATGTGCAAAACCTCTACACTAACACTTATTTTTAGCACCACACTCCTAATACACTATGTACAAATGGGGTGCCTGGCACTTGAAAAGAGTAGCGTTGAAGCACGTGAAAGGAAGGGCAGCAGAGTTAAGAGAGAGACGTGTCCTGTGGTTGACTGTGTGTAGTCATTAATTTTATACAGTGAATCCCTGAAAGATGCTCTAGCTAAACTTAATTTAAGAGATGGATGCTTCAGTTTAACTTTTTTGTATGTGGAAATCCACAAACCACCAAGTATGTAGATCAAATTTGTTTTAAAAGACAAACATTCAATTACATTAATTCAATTATTCATATATAATTACATTTATGTTCTACAAGCAACAGAGAACACGTTTTTCAAGTGTTTTATAAAAGAATTAACAACACCTAAAATAACATAAGAAGTAAAGCAGTTTTCATTTTAAAACACAGATTGTCAATTGTAAGTAAAATTGAGGTTTAAAATTAGTTTTGACAAGAATAAAAGAAAATGTTTAAAGCAGTAAAGGGACTAAACTGAGGTAGTGATTTATGGCAATGTTCAAACGGAAAAGCTAGTCTGCTTTGTTACAGACCTGAAAAGTATATTCAGACCTGACATATTGATTGAAATCTGCATTCAATCTGCATAAGTGTGTTTGCCTTAGCAGGCACCATTAAGAGATCAAAATAAATCAAATGACTTATAACGCAAATGTTCTTGAATGAAAAAATATGAAATGCGGCAAAAGGCCAAACCACACAAAGAATACACTTTACTCTGAAACAAGACAAACAATGGCAAACATTTCAACCAGGACACAGAAAGGAACTGTATGACCATATAAAAGCAGAAGTCTTAAAATTAGGCGTCTCCACCCCTCTTGTCCTACTTCCTCTTTGAGGTTTCAGCCAATAAACCGAATTGTATGAATTGAACAATTTGTTTTTTTAAAGAAAGTAATTTACACATTAATTAATGTAGGCTACATTTGATCTCAAAGCATTAAAAATAATATCAAACAATTCCATAACAGTCATGGACCTGCTTTGTGCATCAGGCCAGACAACAATTATGGAACACCCTTCATATCTCTTTTATATTTTAAAGCATTACAGCATATTTAGGAGATATTCGTGTACAAGTTGGGGGCATAAAAGTGACACCATTGACGCTCCAGCTCAGAAAATACTGCAACAAAGGTTACAGAAAATAAATTTAGCACACAGAATTATATTGGGCAACCATTAACACTGAGAGGAGAGTCTAGACATTGGATGATTTAAAGATGCACCTGCACACCAGCTGCTCCTCAAACTGGGTGAAAAGAACATTACTGGGAGAGTTCCCACTGCTAAACTGTGTAAGTCTGTAACTGTGTATGTCTCTGCTCATACACTTAGAATACAGAGAAAAGAGGGGTCTCATAGTTTCTGCTCATGAATTTGCCAATCTGAACCAATTTGAAAAGATCTCGTGGGAGAAAAGAAAACTTGTGAGAGGCAAGCTGCATGTGAAATTACATTAGATTTGATATACAGTATGAAACATTTTGCATTACAAATTACCCATAAATCTGCTTTAAAAAAGGATTGAGCCTTAATTGATAAAAGAATTCAAGGTAGATTTAATGGGTGACGCACAATCAGGCTTCTTACAAATATCTGTAAACCACTTACAATGATATAGCAAAAAACTCTGGATTACTAAGTGACCTCCTTGTAAGACAATAAAACCACCTGAAAAGCCATGACGGCCTTCAAAACAGAACAAATAAGAGCTTTTAAGGGGAAGTTCATGTCGCTCGAACACACTGAATGAGGAGTGAGGTGATCACAAGGGGAATCATAATAGAAACCGAATTGTACGCAATCAGGAAACACTGAGAACATGGAGTTCTGTGTCTACAAGGTGCAGCAACTACATCTGAAATGATTTCTCTCATAGATGATGATGGGCATGTCATGTCAGGCAGGAATGCACAAGGCTGAACAAAGCGAACATAGCAATTACAAAATTACATGACCTGTTTTTGGATATTAGTAATGTAACCAGGCAGGTGATTGAGTCAAACGGTTTCGAATTCTAGTCTGTAGAGGTATGAATTATGTTGTCATATGCTTTCCGTGTCTGTAAAGACAAAACTGACAGAGGAATTTTAAGAGTGACAGCTGTACAATTAGTTTGCTTAAATAAAAACTTACAAACAAACTGACTGAATAGTAGAATACAGATAAGACTACACAAAAGAAAATAAGACTTGTCTTGTAGACAGCATTTGCCAACTATCAGTAAATGTATACACTATATTTTTCATTTAGCATTTGCTTCACTACAGTACAGGAGATCATTCCTTTTAGGCAAATTGCACAAAAAGGATTTGCAATATATAGTCAAATGTGGGACTCCAATTCTAAAAACAAATTAAAATGAGAAAAATGATGACACTGAATAAATCGTTTAAATTTTGCATTATTTTGAAGTCATTAATCAAATAAAGAAATGAATGATAAAACATTGCCTGATGACAAATGACAGGTACAAAAAAACCTAATAAATTCAAAGTCATTCTTGTTAATACTTATTTTTTCACAATTATTTACTCACGGAGTATAATTTGTAATGGGGGGGGGGGGGGCATTAAAACAAACAAAAAAAATGATCAAATATTTTAACACCACTGTATGCAAGTCAGATGTTTAACTTTGCATTAATACATGTTCCAAAATGAGCTGGGCTCTGAGCAGATTTCCAGTCTGGCAGGGTTGAACTGAGGCCCCAAAATAGTTTCACTCTTCCCTACAGTGGTTCACTACAAGCCTGAGAGGAACAAGAAGGGGGCAAACAATTACACAACTTGTTTATGTTCAATCTGCTCTTAAGAATCCCGCACAAACTGGTTTCATGATATTACTCAATCCTTTTATTTTCCTCCTGGTTTTAATAAAAAGGTAGCATGCACCCTCAGGTGTTAACTTACCTACTACTAAAAACTATGCTGTGGCAAAACACATAAGACGCGACGCACTTCAAATATGTTCTTTTCACATTACCTGGGAATGAGACTGTCATGCCGATCTTACCACTTTTAATGACGATAGAGAAAACATAGCCTAGCAACATTTTAAATAAACAAGAATTAATATCAGTTCTACATCAGATTATTACAAATAGAAAGGGTTTATTATAACTTTCCATGCAGTATTTGTTATAAGCTTTTGAAACTTCTGTAGACCTTAACCTAAATCCTAGCATAGCTTTTACACGTAGTATTGCTCTGACATACAGTAGTCTAACCACCAGACACTTGGAAGAGAGTCCCAAAATGGAAACTGGCAGAACTTTGAATGCATAAATTTCATCCAAACCAAGTCTATATTTAGAAATCTGCAGCACAACAAGATAAGAAAATGTGCTTAGGGTTTAATACTGCTCACAACTCGACAAATAAACCCTGAAAAGGTCTCATTATAATGAAATTAAACTTTGAGTGTTTCATTTGGTTTCACCCACACACGCACAAAAAAAAAAAAAAACATGATGCCAAAAATACTAGAGCAATGTTTAATTTTCCCAAAGAAATATGTTAGAACTTATTTGTTGGGTGAACTGAAGATAAGCCAATGTTTTGTTAGGAGCTGAACACAGCCAAGTGTGTCAAAAGCATGCTTATATTTATTTAGCTGTTGCAGGAAGTCTTCCAAGAACACTAAAAAAGAAAACAAGTGGTACCTAATACCACAATAATTTAGATCACTAATGTACTGCCTCATTAAAAAAACAATTACCAGCAAGTCTATGGCATGTGTTTTATAGAAAGTTTTGATACAAAATTTACATATTAACTATTTTAATCATTTAATAAGTATTAAACTATGTACTATACATTGAAATGTGTCCATACAAATAGTAATAATCAGGCATACAGATAAACTACATTTATACTATTATGTTCTATTCTTGTAACAGGTCTTAAAACTGCACAGCCTTGAGTTGATTAATGCATAAAATAAGTGATAACTGTAGACTTATTGATTATATCTTCCCCAATGACTGTTTCAGTCTTTATGTAACATTTCTAAGTCAGATTGCTAATAAAATTTGTGCTCTGGTGATATCAATCTACAGTAGTTATATTGTGAAAGCAAAATCTTAAAAGGACATCTGAGAACTCTAGTATAACGTTTCTGCCAAAGAAATCCACTTTCCAAACTGATTTCGGTGAACAATAAATAAAAACACGGCGCTATAGGTCTCGATTTATCTGATTAGGATTTCAAATCCTCTTGCAACTCTGTCAACGCTGCAAATGGCTGCATGAAACATGGGCCTGGCTGAACTTGAAAAACATTTCCGAGCCTTACTAGCAGTTCGAGCTACGAATAGATCCATGCTGTCCTCAGACGATCGATAAATCTGGCTTTAGGTTAAAGGCACACAAATCGACCGTGTCATTAAAGACAGTCAGAAATGATTAATCGAAATCAAAACGATGCAATATTTGATTTAGCTACTCGTCCGTTGCCCTGCAATGTCCTTCTGTCTGGCTCTGCTTTCCCAAATGTGTCACAGTGGTCAAGAACTACGATCCCATTTTTTTTTCCTTTCAGACGTTTGTAGAATAACATTTAAACAGACAAGACTCCAATATTTATTCCGTGTTCATTTGAAAGACAAAACAAAGCCGTTAAGTTACACTTACTTTCTCCATTTGTTTGTTGACAGTAGCAAACAGTGTAGACAGACGCAACCAAAACAATCAAAGTCCGCAGCCGCATTTTGACCCCAGGGAATCCGAAAATCTGTAAGAAAATCCCCTCCGAGTTCTCTTCGTGTGGGTACTAATCTGTTTTAATAGTCCGGTGTTATTTTGTAAGATAAAAATTAAAAAGAAAAGAAAAAAAGGACCTCTGTCACCCCCCTTAGAAAAAAAAATGGGCGGAGAGGAAAGTTCAACGTGTTCAATCCGCTCGCGCTGCTGCTCCGCGCGCGCACTGACGGATGCTGCCCATATGAAGGCTCGAGCGCTAAGCTAATGACAGCGCGTGCGGCGACTTTCATTCAGTGTAAAACAATCCACGCGATTAAAGCATACGGGCGGCATGATCTACGATGAGCAGCCGAATCATTTCCGATCGATTGCATAAATTTGTCCAGCACTAGCGCAGATTGCTCCAACCGAGCCTTGGCGAGAGAGAGAGAAAAAAAGGAAAAAGCACTGTTAAAGCACGGGGAGGATGGCTGCGCACAGAGCGCAGGCCAAAATAATCAATTGAGCATTTGCACGAGAGACCTTTTGTTGCTTTGTTTCGATTTATATTTCAAAAGGAAAGACCTTTAGTTTGCTAATACACGCTTTACAGACTCAAAAGTTGTAGATAGAGCTCTCACGAAATGTTCAAGATTTCCAGGGTTCGTGATGGGCGGATTTCAGTAGGCTACTTTTATAAAAAGTCCCTGCTGACAGCGAGTTGTCGCCGTTGTGCGTTTACGGGTCACCGGACTACACGCTGTAGTTTCTCCGTACTACTAATCATTATAGCCTGTAAACTGACAGCCTAGTGAATCGTAGCACTTCTGGGGGCGTCTGCAAAAACACTGCAGAACGCTGAGGTTTCCGAGACACTTCCAAGTTCCAAGCACAAATGTTCCACTCATGCAGTCTTTCTACGTCGCTTTGCTGGCGTGCGCCTCACAGATCAATATAACAAAGTGAAGCTGGTTCCGCAAAGTTCACTGATTAGTCTTTAACACTCTCGCGGAGAAAAAGAGGAGAATAAAAATGCAAGAGCAAATGTGTGTTTTTATTAAGTCCACACGCTGGTTGTAGCGGGTCATTGACTTGTCCCCTCGCTCGAGGATCCCCTTTCCTGTCTTTGCGCCAGTAAACAAGATCTGCCAGAGAGGCAGTGCACAAGGGAAATATGGACTGGAACCACGGACTGAGAGTAAAACAGTCTGAGAGGCATTAAACATTATAGTGCATTTTGCATGTTATATATACTTAAAAAAAACATTATCTTCTAGAGTCACTCCAATCACGTGTTCTTCTATTATCTTCTTCTATTTCATCGACATGAAATAATATGCACAGCATATAAAATGTTTAGCTATAGGCTACTAGCCTACATATGTATGCATATACACATTCCCATATTTACTTCATATGTAAGTTAAATTTACAATCTCTCCATAGGCTATTGTGTAATTTAATGTTATAAAAAGAGTACTGAACACAATCAACTTGATTGGTTGAATTTAGTGATCGTGGATGCTCTGCGGTCTCTTTACTCTCTTACAATAAAATAATTTCAGCTCAGATCAATTTTTGATGTCCATTTATGTATTTGGTAGGCAAGATAAAGTACTGTACAACCAGACGGTCATTATCACACACACACACACACACACACACACACACACACAAAAACATCAGTGTAATTACCCTGTCTGGGTTTATTTTTTGATAATGGAAATTACTCTTACAGGGATCACCCAAAAATTAACATTTTGTCATCATTTACTCATGTTGTTTCAAACCTGTATAATTTTATTTCTTCTGTTGAACAAAAAAGAAGATTAAGAGAATATTGGTAATGGTAATCAAACAGTTCATGCCACCAACAGACTTAGATAGTTAGAAAAAAACACTATATGGAGGTCAATGGGCGCCGTCAACTGTCTGGTACCAAAGTTTGTCGAATAGATGATGGTGAAAAAAGATGCTGATATTTGCCAGCCACCCAATCTTCCTTAGGTAAAGTCAAATGGCTTCGGAAAATTGTTAGTTTTGTGTTGTTTGAGCTTACTGGAAATAAAACATTATTTGATGCTCATTGAGGAGGTAGCAGTGCAATTTAATTAGCTTAATGTTGTCCAAGACCTAGGAAAAATATTTGGGAGAAAAAAAAGGAAAATATAGGTTTGGGTGTAGTTCAGTTGAACTTGTGAGCCTCCAAGATGGAAGGAGATCACCATAGAAAAACAGTGTACACTATGTCAATAAACATGCACATCCTGGCCATCAGTAAGAACTGTGTAAGAAACAGGACTGTGTTGTACAAGGTGTACAAAATGTTATTTGCTGCCACACATTCTGCTCACATAAGTTTAGGAATATTCCAGTTAAGTAGAGTAGATAATTTTAGGTTTATTTGTAACATTTCAATTAAAGTCTCCACTTTTCTTTAAAGTCACCATGAAATCAAAATTCACAGTTCTTGTTTTTTTATGGAATATTGCAGTATTTATTAAAAATGATTTACTCGTGCTTTAATCACAATAATTTTCCCTCCCTCTTGCATCGACATCTCTTCTCCAATCACGTGTTCTCTTACGAGAGGTTCTCTTGTACTGCGTAATATCTTACGCTAGGGGAATACCTCTTTTCCAAGAGATATCAAAGCCAAAAATTACCCTTAATTTTGAATTAATGTAAAACACAGACATGCAGACATCAGTGTGCCTCCTCAGTGTGCTTGGCGATCTGGAAGTGAGTGCTTCTAATCTTTTTTTGAGTTGAAGACTATAGGGTCGCTGTGTCCATTTCTTTTACTGTCCATGATATAATGGCTGAGGGAGGAAATATGCTAATACACTGACGGAAAGTCTGTCAGTGATCATGGGCAGAGCATGAGCAATATGACATCATATTGCTCAGAAAATCCAAAAGGCTTGATTATTGAGAGTGTTTAGACTTTTTGAGGATTCAAAAATAGGACTGAATGGATTTTTTTTTTCATTGTTTGGTGGTTGTGTCCACATACTGCAAATCTATGCAAACACCATATAAAAGTGAATTTTGCATCCAATGACCCCTTTAATAGAAAATGAGTCACAGGATGGAATTATATATTTTTTGTGGAAATCAACATTATGACACAAATGTTGTCTGTTGACTTAACTTTAACCTTAACACATCCATTTCCAGAAATACAGAAATACAATCAATAATCGTTGGGCCCATGTGAATTCATATTACATTTGAATCTGCTATTTCATTCATTTAATTATGTTCTGGCATTGAAGAGTGATTTGTTTCCATCTCTGTGAGTACACAGCCAAAGGCCATGTCCTAAAACAAATTGCCAAATGAGTATTCTGACTGATGTCTTCCCTTCCTGATGAACATGCGACAGAGGAGGAGGCACAATAACATCCCCAATCCCTCTTGCCCTACAACCTGTTTACATCCTCTGTTCTAAGAACTGACACCATTATGTGTGGGAACACCACGTTAAACCCTTCCAAATGTCAGGAGAGAAAACAACTGTCTTTGTAACCATTTGAATGTTAGGTACACAGAGAGAAAACCTCTGTGTACCTAACATTCTATATAAAATGTTAGGAAAATATAAAAGCATGCATTTAAAAATGTTGATTAAATAAATAGGCTGCAAAATATATATTTTACATTTATTTCAAAATATGCATATATATTGAAATATTTTACCAGTGTTGGCCAGGAGACCAACTCGATTACGTCATTCGCAATGCCTGGGAGTGGGCTGAAGAGATCTTTTGGTGCATTTTGCTAGTTTCGACCATATACTTATATATAGATGGCTCATGCCTGAACAATTTATGTATAGCTGCTAATGAGGCATTTATGTTGTTGTGTATGACAAAAGTGGCCTATAAATAAATATATTATATACTGTATATATATATATATATATATATTGTATCGACTTTTGTCTGTTATCTGTACAGCATTAATGTAGTTTTTCCAACACAAATTCCACTGCTAAAGATGATTATTTTAAAACTATGCTGAAATAGTGCAGGCTAATGACTTCAGCAGAAGCTAATTTTATTGTAGCTCACAGTAGGTCTGTCTTTAAATGTTATAGTTAAAAATCAATTTCCCTGTGGAGAAAATTAGTTTTTACCTCTGTGATCCGACTGTTGTGCTCTATTACAGCAGCCCTGATGATGTATGTAGAATTTGTAGTATGTATGCTATAGTGGCGATTATACTAGTGGGATCAAAATCTGTGTTACGATTCCAGTCTTGTGTTTTCCTTGTCTTGTGTGGACTTATTTCCTGTTCTGTGCCATGTTTAGTACCTTGTAGTTTTTCTTGTTTATTAGTTTCTCCAGGTGTTTCCCCACCCCCTTGTTATCTTGTTTAGTTTGTTTGTCTGTGTGTTTAAACCTCTGTGCTTCAGTTGTTGGTTGTCGGTCGTTGTTGCTTGTACCTGTCTTGAGTTCCATGTTCATTTGTTTGCCCTGTTTGTTTCATTGTTAGTGCTTGCATTTGGAATCTCTTCATCCCTGCCTCAATGTTACAATCTGCTGACCACTCATAATATGATTTTCATTATCTCAGATTATTGGCAGGAAACTACTGAATTCTCTAGTAAAAATAAATAAATAAATATGCACCACAGCCAATATGGAGGTGATTTGCATGGTCCTATGAGTCCAGTTGAAGATCCAACAAGGATTGTCGGTTGTTGGCAGGTCTGTGCTACTTGCCAGAATAGCCTGAGTTAATTTAATACCCGAATTTCCTCTCAAATTACTTTTTCGGTTATACAAACATTCATATTAGGAACAAATAAGCATGAATGGGAAGAAGTAAATTGCTACAGCTCACTAATTGCTTTTGTACAAAGGTCTCCCTGACAACATGCTTTTAAGTTTCAAGATTGTGGATAGTGTTCTTACCCAGGGATTGGTGGATTGGCCAGTGAAAATAACACTTTTACAAAACATGACACTTTCGAAGATGGGCTAAAAATGAACACAAAATAGGACAGGATGTTTTTTTGCTGCAGGTCACATATCTAATAAGTGACCACAGCAAAAAAACATCCTGTCCTATTTTGTGTTTATTTTTAGCCTAAAAAAAATCATTGGATGAACATGATTTAATCATGCCACTAAACAAACCATGTTTCAGTTAATGCAAAACAAATCAATCATATAATCACATGTAACACACATAGTTAAACAGGTTAAACACAATCAAATTAAGTTAGGGCAAAATGGCAGTTGGCGACGCACTGCCACCGTTTGGATGTAAGAATGTTTTACTTAACTTAAAGGGTTTATGTTTAGACAACACATTAGGGTTTATACCGTTAGACATAATTATGTTGACCCTACTAGAAAAAAAAAACTTTTCAAGCAAAAATCATAAATACAATTATCATAAGTAAACTAAATATAAATATATTATGAGAGTGCACAACCTTCCTCGTTAATTTTTTTTTGAGTGCAGGATATGTCCTATTAATTGATTATTGATTATGGAAAAAAAAGTGAAATTATGTAAAAAAAATAGTCCATATAGGCTACACCACCGTGGAAATGTTTGGATCGATATTTTTATTTATTTAAAGAATAAGAATAAATAAGAATAAATTAAATTTTAAAATATATTAAAACAGTTATTAAAATTTGTACTAATATTTCATAATATTACAGTTTTTACTGTATTTTTGATAAAAAAAAAATGCAGCTTTGGTTTCATTCAAAAACATTTAAAAATAAGTTTTCAACAACATTACTGTATATAGAATCATTTTAATTTACATAATTATTTTAATAAGACAATTTTGTTTTTAAATAATGGTTTTGTATAGTTTTTTTAGTCTAACACATTTTAAATATTATAAATAAACACATGTTCATCTACGTTTGTATACCTCTAAATCTACATACACACATGCTAAGTGATTTCATATGATGTGTGAAACATTTAGCTTCAATTCAGTTCAGATAAGTTGCCCTTTACCTACAAACAGCTGACCTTTTTAAACTAAATGTATTGATGCAATCTCCATGCACTCAATGCTGAGAAACATCCCATGTCACTCTCATTTGATTACAGAAACAGAGAAACCTCAGGAGGAATTGGGCCAGCTAAGCTGGGAAAAGGGACAATACATATCAGGGTTCTATACATATCAGAACCCATCATCTGTAAAAATGTTTGCTGTTCCAGAGATATAAATTCAGGTAAACTTAAACATTTGTGTACTCAGCAAGCTGATAAAAATGAATGCATTCAATGCAATTCAATCCACTTCCATGCACATATCCCAACAGATCACACAGGCATTCACAAACATGACCTGACAGCATGGTTGCATGCGTTCTGACTTCTTTTGTTAAGCAGAATACTCACCCGTTGAGGGTTAATGCTCACTTCCGCACTTAGTTATACCAAAGGGAAAAGACAGAAATCTATACATATCTGCTTAAAGAACTGGAAAGGAAACAGAACAGGAGGTGAAGGCGGTCAGACATTGTGAACAGACATTTGTGAAGCCACACAACCTTGAGGCAGATGGGCTACAAACAGCAGAAGTCCCCACCGGGTACCACTCATCTCCACTACAAATAGGAAAAAGAGGCTACAATTTGCAAGAGCTCATCAAAATTGGACAGTTGAAGACTGGAAAAATGTTGCCTGGTCTGATGAGTCTCGATTTCTGTTGAGACACTCAGATGGTAGAGTCAGAAAGAGAACATGGATCCATCATGCCTTGTTACCACTGTGTAGGCGGTGATGTAATGGTGTGGGGGATGTTTTCTTGGGACACTTTAGGCCCCTTAGTGCCAATTAGGCATCGTTTAAATGCCACGGCCTACCTGAGCATTGTTGACCATGTCCATCTCTTGACTGTAGGTTCACACCACTGCCGACTTGAGCATCTAAGAAGCGTTGGCCGCTCTGTCACGGACACTTGTCAAATAGCTTGTTGACGCCTTGAACGCTCTGACGTTAAAGGGAAAATAGAAGTGTCACAAAATGTAATAAACAGAAAAATCAAGCAATAAATCGATGAACCCTTTTATAATGACAGCATTTTTATAACCGTTTTGGTCACATTTGGTCGGGAAAAAAATAGTTGTCTATTATTAATATTATTTGCGGTCAAATTGGTGTCACCATGAGCAAATTAATTGCGTTCCTGCTTTAAAACGAGCGTTCGCAAATATTTCAAATAAAAGTTGCACTTATATGGTCCCTATAAGCAAACAACTTCATGTCATAAATGATAGAAATCACAGCAACGGTGATTATTAGTTTCTCTTCCATTTTCTCGGAACTAATGTTTTGGTAGGAACTAAAGTGCACATTGTATTTTTCTCTGGAATCAGCCTGCACGAAGGACGTCTATATTCCGATTGGTTGTTGGCGTTTTGCCACTGCTTGCTGCTGAACCGTGTCACATACCATAAAGTTGAGCTTCTGTCAACTATCTGATTGACGCCCAAAACGTGACGCCGAATTTAATGCTCCTTGCAGCTGAGAAAAGCCAGCTTCTAGTGAAAATGAATGACTTCTGGCCGCTTTGGAATTTCAAGCCTGCGGCAGTGTGAACGTACAGTTATGGCCACTATCTACCCATCCTCTGATGACTACGTCCAGCAGGATAATGCACCATGTCACAAAGCTTGAATCATTTCAAATTGGTTTCCTGAACATGACAATGAGTTAACTGTACTAAAATGGCACCTACAGTCACCAGATCTCAACCCAATAGAGCATCCTTGGGATGTAGTGTAACGGGAGCTTCATGCCCTGGATGTGCATTCCACAAATCTCCATTAACTGCAAGATGCTATCCTATCAATATGGGCCAACATTTCTAAAGAATAAATCAAGGCCATGTAGAAAAAAGGCAGTTCTGAAGGTGAAAGGGGGTCAAACACAGTATTA
>JAOTRC010000039.1:19376230-19386423 GCA_027497675.1 Cyprinella lutrensis
TTCAGAGCTCCAGCACTTACGGTTTGGTCTGCACGATGCGTTTTAGGGGAGAATAATAATAATAATAATAATAATAATAATAATAATAATAAAAATCAGTACAAAAACAATAGGGTTTCAGCACTTCGTGCTTGAACCCCTAATAAAAATCCTTACAATTACAATAGGGTTTCAGCACTTCGTGCTTGAACCCCTAATAATATATATACACACGGTCATGTTTTTTTAATGATTTTTAAATAAGTCTTATTCTCAACAAGGCTCAATTTATTTGATCAAAAATACAGTTAAACAGTAATATTGCGAGCATATCATTAAAATAGTTTTCTATTTTTAATATATTTAAAACATTTTATTCCTGTGATGGTAAAGCTGAATTTTCAGAAACATTACTCCAGTCATCAGTGTCACATCCTTCGGAAATCAATTTAATATGATGACTTTGTGCTCAAAAGAAAAGTTGAATAAAAAGTCGTAACATTAGAGATGACTGTCACTTTTGATACATATAATGCATAGTTGTTGAAAAGGTTCAAAAGAATAAAAACTACTGACCACAAACTTTTGAATGGCAGTGTAAATGTATTAAATAATTAATTAAAGCAAAAAGCACGACAAAAAATTAAACAATTAAAATTAAAACTAATTGATCTGAACAATTATCTCAACCCTAAAACTAGACCACCAATCAGGTGTTAACAATCTTATCATGTGACAGACAAGGGTCATTGCGTCCCCATGACTGCATGCATAGACATCACTGACTCACTGCAAAGGGGTCTGCCTGCTCCCAGGAGATGGGGGCTCCCCATGAGGCCGGTCTCATCTTCTCAGGCAGGGACTCGGGAACCGCAACCAGGATAAAACAGATGTCTAGCAGGGCAATGGCCGTGGCAAGGATCACCACCAATGTATCTCCATACGCCACTGACAGGTACGCACCGATCGCTGGGCTTGTCACCAAACTGGCTGCAAAAGTGGCCGACACCTGTGGGAAAAAAAAAAATCAATCAGCTGTGTTGACCACAAGTAAATTGTTGCATTGACGCAATTAACACCTTAATTTAATTGCAGGGCCAAAAAGGAAACCACAGACTGACTGTCAAAATAACAGGAAACCAATATCCAGCGTTGATCTTGCACATACAGTTGCTGTGAAGTTAGTTACAGCACAACATAAAAAAAGAAAAAAAAAAAAAACCATGAGTCATGTTCCTCTGCTCACCAGGCCATATGCTGTGCTCCTTTCATGCTCCTGCGTGATATCAGCCACATATGCAAAGATCACAGAGAAAGTGACCGCAAACACACCAGACATGGAGATCACCGCAAAGTACCACCTATAGGATCAGACAAGAAGAGAACGGGAAGAAAACATTTAGACAATTTGAAATGTTTAAAATAAAAAAAAAATTAAATTAGGATGATAATATGAACAAATCATATTGTCTGTCAATCAATCAATCATCAATCCATGACTGTGCCACTGCTCACAAGCTCACAACAGTGATCTTGTTAACGAAAACTGAAAATATTAAAAAATAATTTCCATTACTTAAAAAAAACTAAAATAAAATGATAAAAATATTAGATGAAAAACTTAAATGAAAATTAGAAATGTTGCCTTAGAAACTAACTGAAATAAGCTGAACTATTAAAATTACTATTAAAATAGAATAAAAAAAATGATATGCACATAAAGTTACTCAAACAAACTAAAATTACAATGGAACCTGAAATAAGCAGTATAAAGGTATATAAATAATACTAAAATATCACTCACAAAGGAATATGCAGGCTATATTTTACCCCATTTTACAATCATGACTCAGAAATGAATTAAATAAAATTAAATCTTCCTGTGTATACACACACACACACATATATATATATATATATGTTTATTATATATACATACACACAAATACACGGTCACAAATAAAAAATAGATTGCTTGTCTCAGTAGGCAACTGCTTTGTGCAAGGGGTTTACCATGGGCTGATCTTCATGAGAGGAATGGGAGCACAGGTGAAGAACACAGTGAGCAGCAGGAAGGACTTCCGGCCCCACACATCTGACAGAGCACCGATTAATGGAGCACTCAGGAAAGACAGCAGGCCCTGAGTGAATACAAAAGCACATGACTTCCGTAATTGACACGTTTTATCTAAAAGTTAAAAAAAACAACTGCAACCAGAGCCTGTAACTGGATCTTACAAACTGTGTTTGTATCTTAAAATTTCACAGTAACATTGCAGAATCTTGTTTATCAGTGAGATTGAAAATGGAAAATTATGCACCCACTTCACCTCATTCAAGGACATCACTGTATGATCAGGGTTTATCATAAATAAACATGGCAACGTAAGAGTAGCTACTAGCTAGCTCTAATCCTGACTCTTATCTCTTGTCACATCAGAAAGAGAGAAGTGGAAAACATGAGTAAGTGTGAATGGCTGGAATCAATGTCTTACCTTGACACCATGAATAAGTCCATTCATCAGGAATGTGTGCTGGGGGAATGTCTGATGTAACACCTGAAACAAAAAAACAGATTGGCCATAAAATGTATGCTGTACATTCATAAACAGCTAAATCTGTTGGGTACAGATACAGAATAACTAGGTTAATGATTCACTAGATTTACTCAAGACAGATATCAAAGAAGTACTTCTACGGGCCGACACTTGAGATCAAATGAACATCACAATTGTTTTTAATGCACTTTTAGACTAATTTCAAGATTCTTCAATGTCTTGAGTATAAGAGACAAAGATGCATTAAAAGTCTCTTATTTAAACTTCCATCTATGTCAAAAATGAGAAAACATTGAGTGAATGCTCTCACCACATACTATACGTTCATCAAATACTCTCACTTCAAACTCACTACAGCCCATTCAGAAATGCTGGTACTTGGGTAGAAACCTATACATAAGAGCCTGATAAAAATGTTAACATTAAACAAAACCTAGAGACGGACTTAGAGGCTTTTGCATCTGAAGTATTATATATAAATATAGCAAGGCTGTATGCAATCATAAACGTTACTTGAGGATTCTGAGATTTGATCTGCTTTCTATTTAAGGCTGAGCAGAAGATCAGTCATTGCCGTTGAAAGCAGGAGCAATGATTCCCACGGCTTGCTTAATCATTAAACACACTGTATCCAAGTGTCAATATTTTACATAAGTGTACAAAAGAGATCTGTTCTCTTACGACTGGGAAACAAATCCATTGACCTGAATACAAATTCAAAGAAAGTCTTCAGTTCCAAGAGGTCAACATAAGATATAGGACTAAAGTCTGTCTGTCTGTCTGTCTGTCTGTAGATATATATATATAACTCCACAGCTAGGACATATTTTAGAAAAGGTAAATGACATTATTGATCAATTTTTGCTTTAAATGATTCCTTGCATATTGTCCTGCAAAAATAATCTGCTCGTACATAGGTTGAATTCATATAACGACATATAATAACAAAACCTGATAGTGTTACTTCTTTATAAGTCACTGTTATCATCATGGAAATGTAAACTGTCTGAGTTGTGTTGACCAGAGCTGAGATCTTACAATCCAAGAAATGATCGACATTCCGAAATGGGAATTTGTGTTTCTCCACTTTTAAAATGATGGATAATACTCCTCTAATCACTAAATTCAGGCTATGCCCCACTCTAAACATTAGAATGAATGCAGTGAACAGTTGAGAGATGAAACAAAGCATGTGAACACATTTCCCCTGCTGTGTTCATTTGAACACTCAGCACTCAGATTTTAGGACGCAGAGCTCGATTGCACTGTCTGAAAGAGCAAAAAAGTGCCACTAGCTGAGACGATATTCTTGTCAGTGCAGCGTACATCTGGAAGGGTTAGTTAGGCTTATTAGTGCTTCAGTATCAGTGGCTACTAATCAAATAAAAGCCCAGAGCAAAGAGCACTGGCTCTCTGGCTCAACAACACCAGCTAAATGCAAATCCTCATCCCACATTGAAAAATAATGAAAATTAATGAATAAGTAATTTATCCGTGAGACTATTTAAATTTCAGCCACTACCAAAAGCCAATAATAAAGCCTCAAAAACGGACCACTAGAGAAAATACTTTTTTTAGATTATTTCCATTACAAACTCTAAGAATAACCGTTGAGTGAAAATGTCCACATTTTAATATTACATGTTTAATATTCACAAAATGTTGTTTTTAAAAATCCTAAAACATTATTTTCAAGTTTAAATAAACAAAAAAAATCCAGATTTCAATTTGTTCTTTTATATGCTGTGGCCGATAATCGATATCAAGTTCGCATACAATAAATCTATATCGGGTCATCACTTTAGATTAGGATCCTCGCTATTAGTTACTATTAACTAACTACAACTTTTGCCACAAACTCATACAACTTATCAACAGTAAGGTAGATGAATGTACAATAGAAATGATGCATAACTGTTTAGTACCTTTGTAATGTGCCATAGAAGATATGGGTACCATTTAAACCAATGAAAAATAAAGTTAGTTCAGTCAATATTTTAGGTAATTATTACTCTTTCATTGATCAATACAGCAGTGTTGTATTCACAGCTCTGTTTTCTGTTTGACCATTTAAAATTTTACAATGTTTAAATTCATTCAGCTGAACAAACGCCCAACAGACAGATGTCAATGCCAATATTTGCAGATTCTGATATAGTAACTGTACAGTACATCCCGAGAAACAAAGTCAACAAAGCTGTTTATTCATCAAGACTGCATTGATCATAAGCAAGTAAAGACATTTATTATGTCACAAAAGATTTGCATTTCAAACAAATGTTGTTTTATTGCATTTTAGTCAAATAAAGTAGCTTTGGTACTCATAAGGGACTTCAAAATAACAGATCTGTATATATGACCATACTGAGCTTGGCCTAAGTGGACCACATTTCACTCTAAGGGGCTTCTGGCCTGCAGAAAAAGGTAAACCCAAAACTACTTTCAACTCATTCATCGCACACTATCGTTACTTGCAATTTAAATACTCCTGATGAATGGTCGTGTGACCGAAACGTTGTGTGTGAATAAACTTCATTTTAAATTGCAAGTAACAATAGTGTGCGGGAGTTCCTGATCTGCTAAAACGACCAGCTAGTCTGGTCTTATTATCCGACGCACCTATCATCACCTGCAGGTGTGCGATGGAGTTTGGTTACTAAAAAAGGAAACAGCAATTCCATTTTGCAAGCAGAGTAAATTTTAAGGAAACATTAGTTACAGTGAGAGCTATGGATCATGTAGCATGTGGTGACTGTACTGGATACAGTGTCAACAACAGTATCATGCTGGACGGCATGAAAACAACTGGCACTATGTTACAAAGTAAATTACAGGTTCGGCTTCATTTATAACCACTGTGGCCTGACAAACCCTCCAGTTAGCCTTCAGAATAAAAATGTAATTTTTAGACCGTAGACTATGACACTGTTTGATGTCGTTTTAATATCGCTTGGTCAATTATACTCAGCCAACACAATGCATCCCTCATCAACTAAAAGAGCATCTTTCTGCTCTCTTCATTTGATCAGAATTCATTTATTCATAAATGTGTACAAGGCTTCTCGGATCTGGGCAATGGGAAATGCCACTGTTATGGATACAAAAGGAAGGGAGAATGAATGCATACATTCAAGGCTCGTAATTCGCTCTGATCTGAAACTGTGAACGAGGGCGATGAAGCGAAACTGGTTTACCGTAAGCATGGGTGTGGTGAGCAACCCCCAGGCGAAGAACTCCAGGAAGATAACCACCACAGCATGGTAGACACTGGGCTCTCCAAACCCCTGTGGCTAAACAAGGAGGAGTTAGTGTTACTACAAACAAGCACAATACAGGAAGTAATGTAGAACAACATGGATAAAAAAGCAATAAGGAGAAAGGTTGGACAATAAAGAGAAAACGATACACATTATAGACCATAAGACAGGGTAAATAGCACTTATTACCATTAAATAAACAACATCATAGTGTGTAATAACAGGGTCACAAGAGCATACAGTGTGACAGACTCATTATCTCACATTTAGTTGCTCTTTATCTGGTGTACTGCAAAAGCTTTCACTTTCGCAAATATTACATGGATGCCTGGCCCTAATACAACCCCTAAACGGCCAAAACTACCTCGCAAACCCTTATTGAAATTGTACATGGCAGAACTCGGAAGTCACTTAATGGTCCGCAAGAAAGCCTGCACTAATTATGTTTAACAGCCTGCAGATTGAACACAATGCTACGGATCATTAGAAAGGGGGGAGCGAAAGAGTCGTTGCCTGTGCCCAAGCAGTTAACAGAGCAAACAAACCCTGAAAGGACTATGCAGGTTAATAGTTACACAATGTCAACATACACATCTCTCTTTGAACAGTCTGTAATGTCTTCATAAAAGCTCTTATTAAATTTGAGACGAGCAAGATATAAATAGTGAAACTGAGGAGCTGCTGTATTTATAAAGCTATAGAGTTTAACCTTTTCCAATCGATTTCCAGGAGTCCTGAGCTAATGGCTTCTACAATAAGTCAATGATTAGAAACCTCTGGTAATGTACAACCTGTTTATGACAGTGTAAAACCCTTGTACACTGCATGAAAACATGACACGTTATTAAATTACAGAGAACAGGTTAAAGTAAAAATATTTGCTTTCAGAGCAAGCTTATAATTTAGCCTAGTACAAATGGACCATTCATTTGCACTTAAATAATAGTCCCGAGTTTCCCAAACACGAGTTGATTAAATGCTAATCAATAATTATACGTAACATTAAAATAAACAAATGGGGCTGCATAATTACTTACTAAATAGTGACATCTCTTATCAAATTTTGATTATACAATCAAAGGAGGTGATTTAAAGAAGTATAGTTTGTTGCATTTGTGAATGTATTACAACGTAATGTCAGGAGTTTCGTTTTATTTACATTCATGTTTGTGGACAGAAGTTTCCAACAAATTGATGTCAACTTACTCATTGGCCTTACAGCCTTTTTAAATCATTTTTTTTTTTAGTATAAGGACTTCGAAGAAATCGTATTGACAAGTGTTTCCTAAAAGGACAATAAAAGCATAGACAATATATAAATTATACCATGTGTGAATACATATGCTACTACTTGATTTATGAAGTCAAAATTTGACAGCCCATTAGGAGCTTGTCTTGTTTTAAAACACGTCATTATAAAGAACACGTCAGGTAAACTGACATATGACATTTGTAAACAGACACGTCAAGTAAACAGAACTTGTGTCATAAAAAGCATGTTAATTTCTATCCTGACGTGACACCAAATTCTGCCACTGACGCTCATCATAAAGATTTATTTCTCTTACTTAATTTTAATATTTTTAAGCTTTCGGTTTCATTTACAGTGTTTGAACATAAGATATCTCGCTCGATGTCAAAACGCAAACCATGAAAATTCTGACTTGCTTTCTAGCCAGCTGGTTTGTTGTTTGCAATGTTGGCTGTCTAATGAAACTATTAAATGGTCTCTCAAATATTACAGTTCATTTCTCCTTATAGTCAGTTACAGACATAACAGTTAACGTTACTAGTTTGCATCACGAAACAGATGAAATCACCATAAAGTGTCTGCCAGGTTGCCAATCGAAACGAGTTGTTACAGCTCATACTGTAAAAACACTGGTTTAGCTTGCTAGCCCTGACTAGCATATGGCTAACTGCCACAAAGAAATGTTTTACTCACAGTGCCTCCATCTTTAATGATGATTTTCTTAGCTAGAAGAATGCTGCGGTTCAGCCGCTTTTTCTTCTTTTTCTCTCCAGTCATTGTTAACTTATATCCATTCTTGTTTGTGGGAGATGGACCAGCGAGGTGTGGCTAAATATTACAGTTTACCGTTAGCATACACGCTAAGATACGCGACTTCCTGTCCTCAGCTCTCGCTCGCAGGAGTTCAGCCCATATTTTTCAATGCGGGTTTCTGATTGGTCAATTTTACACGGGAGTGGTTTTCGTCGCGATTTCATTGGCCGAGTACATCGTCCGTGGTGTGAGTGAACCCAAAACAACGAGGAATCCCTGTCATGTAAACTGCTGACTGTTGTTTTGTTTGTATTGTGTTACCTCATGAGCAGACGCGGTTTTGTCAGGCTAAACACTCTGGGAATATTTTTTTGGTGAAACTTTATATTGGATTTATAAAATGTCAACGGCAAAACAATTTGTTTTAAAATTCCATAATATTATAATACCGATTACAGTCAAGATTTACAGACTTTTTGAACAAAATGTATTCTAGTTTACAAATATGCAACATTCACTTACTTTAACACACCTGTTATATCTCCATTTCTCCTCACTAAAGCAGAATAAGCCTATCCACACTGTAACAACAATATAAAACAGCTGCATTTATGATTACAACCATTTTCTCACAGATTTCTTTCAAATACATGTAAATTGAATGCTGATACCTCTTTAATTTGTTTAATTTGGATTTCTTGGAATTCTTTCCGTATGAACACTTTGGTGAATTTTCTTATGTGTGAATCTTGAGTGTACTATCTGGCATAGAGTATAAATGACTTAATCCCAGCGATTATTAAAAGGGAATATAATATGTTTTGTCTCAACATTTTTTTTTGTTGTTGTTGTTTGATCCCATTTCGCACTGATCCCATTTAGCACTGATCCCATTTCGATTGCTATTTATTTTGGGTGTCTGACATTTAATGATGGTCTCAGATCTGGGTATCGAGCATTGCTGGCTGATCAGGTTTTATAGATTCCATAGCTGCATTTTTAAAAACAAAAGATTCATCTTTCACCAGCCTTTCACATTGGCATGTAATAATGGTGTGATTTCCAACATCTTCAAATCTTCTTCTAAAAAAAGGCAAAAAAAAGTGTTTTATAACAATATTCACATTTTAGGGGACACATCCGATTAGATTTAATTGGGAAAGCAATGCTATTTAGAACTATTTACACCACATACAAATATTTCACAGAAAACAATTAATGGAACAATCCAATAAAGAATAGAAGTTCTCTACAGTTCCTTGTTTGCGATAAAAATAAAAAACTATGACTTGAGGCTATAAAAAACAACAATATAAGGCCAATTCCACTCCAATTTGGTCCATAGAAAAAAACTTGCATTAGACAAAAAAGAAAAAAGCTATTAAAAATATTATAAACCTATTACAAATGTTGCCAGGATTATAAGGAATGTTTAAATAATTCTAGCAAAACATGATACAAAGTAATAATGGCTTTAAAGTTACTCTTTTTTTAAATCATCAGCTTTGTTTAACAAAAGTATTCTATTAACAAAACAGGTGTCCTAGGGCAGCATGCATGAATCCAGCATTTGATTTATGATCAGAAATGGGAAACTGATTGTTCCTTGAACGGTTTCAGGAAAGACAAATATTTGCATAGGTCTTTTGGTGTTAATTGATGTCAAACGTCCTCATCTATAAAAGGAATGTCAAGGTCTGAAAATCGTCTCTTGGTGGGCGATTCTAAGACATTTTGGCTCTGGATGACACACATGGACTGGACTCCGTCTCGACGTGAGGCGGGATGGTTTTGGTTGCGGTCCTCAGCAGGCTGTTTGCTCCCTGGTTTGGGATCAGGAGGTTTAGCAGAATTCACTTGCTTGGAGCTCTTCAATGCAGTGTTCGCTGAAATGGATGCTTTGGATTAGCCACTAGGGACTAAATATATGCAAATATAACCAAATATACAAACTTTCTTATATTTAATATAAAAGCAGCAGAGCAAACCCATGGTTAGAGAAACAGCAGGTTAAATAACAACAAGCACAATAACCAGCTCACCACAAGAACAGCGAATCCAAGCCCTCTTGGACACAGAACATGCGGGACATCCAAGGATAATGTAATTAAAATTTTCTGTACCTCAGTACTGACCTTCCAAGTCCAAACTCACAGAATGATCTTCTAGTAGACTCTCAGAGCTGACCAATGACTCGGAGTCCATGTTCTCCGCATCAGAGCTATCCTGTTCAAACTCA
This sequence comes from Cyprinella lutrensis, assembly GCA_027497675.1. Lineage (NCBI taxonomy): Eukaryota > Metazoa > Chordata > Actinopteri > Cypriniformes > Leuciscidae > Cyprinella > Cyprinella lutrensis. The sequence goes on from JAOTRC010000039.1 coordinate 19,386,269, forward strand.
GGCAGTCTGAAGGCCAGATTGTTCCTAAATCACAAACAGAATGCGTTTTGAATTGCACAATTATAGGGACTTATTATTCTTAAAGGGATACTCCACTTTTTTGGAAATAGGCTCATTTTACAACTCCCCCATAGTTAAACAGTTGAGTTTTACCG